>JABXWE010002065.1:0-75634 GCA_014611495.1 Limonius californicus | reverse complement strand
ATAGAGGGCAGAGAAGTATATGTTTAACACGCCGACTCTCCACGCACTTTCTCTTATCTCGCTCGCGATCTTTATTGCTGTAGCTTGTTTGCTTTGTCTTGCGTTCATATAAAATAAATAAATAAACGCGCTACGAACTTATACATTAACCTAATATTATAAAATCGTATTAGAATTCGACTTTATCGACAGTCGCGTGATTATTTTGACAGTTTTCTCACAGACGTCAACGTAATTTTCGCCTATTTGCGCATGCTAACAGACAGAATTTTGTACAAAATTCTGTAGATTCATGTTCTAAAACTTCAGAATTTTGTACAAGTCGGCGTCGCATCGATGCGCAAACGGGCAATTTTGAGTGTTTATTAACAAATATAGAGGGCACAGAAGAATATGTTTACCACGTGTTTATCCCACCTGTCGACACTCCACGCACTTTCTCTTATAATAAATATAATAAAATATAGGTCGAATGTAGTTCTAACATTTTAATAATCCTTACAGCAAGAAGGAAAAAAATTAAATTATACTCTTTTTTCACTAATAATTAGGCCACGCTCGTTAATTTAAAAAATCGCATTGGCAGTGGCGGTTTTTGAATAAGTAGGCACGGGTATGCCCCCTCGCTGATTAAAATTAATTTTTTCTTTTCTGTATTTAAATAATAATTAAGAATAACTCACTCTGCAAAAGTTTATTGTCCATAGCTAACGTTTAAATTGTCATCCATTCCGCGATTTTCGCCGCTAAGTTCGCGATCGCTTTGCGCGATTAAATCTTCAGGCGTGATGGTGATATCTGTTCGGCTCCACGTTTCTCTGTATTCGGCAAACATCGCCGGACCGTACGTATATGATGATTATTGATTATAGCGTTCATTTATTGGGCTGAACAGACTCGCCCGCGCTCAAAGTTTTCAATTCCAGAGTGCAGTTTTATGAGTAGTAAACAATGAATAGTGTTTTCTTATAATAGCATATATTTTTGCTTTTAAAATTAAGGTGCACCCCTCATTGATGGAACCTCCCAGCTGCCCCTGCGCATGGGGCGCCCCTGTATCACACCGCGCTGCTTGTATTCCAAGCTGTTTTAAACTGCGGGTTGCGACTATTTTGTGAGTTGCAAAATGAATAATAAAGGTCGTTGTTAAGAAAATTGTGTTACATTTTGTTGTACCTACCTATTAAGAGAGTGAATATACACGAAATAGTTAAGCAACTGTGGCAAGAAGAACGTATCCCCATCGGGTGGCGGAAAAAAGTACCGCGGAAAAAGCGCCGACGGAAAAAAGTGCCGCTGAAAAAAGTGACGACGGCAAAAAGTGCCTCGGAAGAAATTGCCGGTGGGGAAAAATTCGTTAGTACTGTAAATATGTTGGTTTCTAGTACTTACGTGCAATTTCTAATACATGAATTCATTCAATCTAGGGCTGGTTAGAAAGTTACAAGTGAGTAACGGATTATGTCTACTGATAATGCTCTAATGGAGGTATTATATTAATCTGTTAATGACATTCCTAAATGTCTTCAGATTTTCGGGAAATTTGCAATGCATTTGCATTTAATATGTAGAAATATTTCAATTTGAAGATTTTCATCTAAAGTGCATGTCATTTATCCTAGAAAGTTACAAGTTAGGTTAGGTTAGGCAGTGGCGGCTCGTGAGTTAAGAAAGAGGGTGGGCACAAGAAAAAACTTACCTATTTTTTGTACATAAAATCCATTCTCCTATTTTTCATGCTGGAAAAGACGTCTATGAGTAGTTTCATCGGCCTCCAAAGCAATGAAATTTGCAGATTTAATTTCTTTTAATATTTCCTGCTTGTAAATTTGCAAACATTGCATCTGGCAATTCGTTCTGAATAGTTTTTGAGAGGCCTTTAAACACTTGTGAACCTTTCATATGTATTGCAAGCACAGCGTCTAATTCGGCAGCAAACTTGATTAACCCTACATAAATTCCTGGATTTTCTGACGTTAATGTTCATCGTGACCTCGCAACGCCAGTTCAAAGGCGCCGCAAAATTTAATACACATAATTATAACCGGCGCAAAATATGACGATTTTTTTCCACGTCTTCGTTGTACTTAATTTTATGTCGTAAATAAGCACCCTCGAATTGTTTACGGATGTCCACTTTGCCTAAAACACTAAAATCCATCCACGCATTCATGTGAGAAACGGAAGATTTGTGTTTCTTTGCCCTCTCTGCAATGTGTTTTAAATCATTCACCCCTTGTTTATTCCACGCACTAACCTCTTTCTTAAAAATTAAGCACATAAAACAAAACAGTTTATTTGTTACTGAACATCCGCACATACAATCTTTCGTCTTTGAAACCAAACGCGCGATTGCGCGAAAACACAAAACACTGCGGTCGAAATTCAAACGTTGACTTTAAATGGGGAACAATCTGCTCGGTGCCCCATTCGCCTGGTATATCGCGTATAGCGAAGATAACCGACAGGCAACCGAATCACCTCTACATGGGGAACAAATCAGAGCGTTCCCCGGAACATAGTTTTGAGCGTGTTAGCCGCGCCTTTGGTGCGGAAAGAAAATTTGATACCATCGTTAAAATAATGAAATCAAAATAATGCACTGCTTGTATTTTATCAAATTCTGTAGATGACAAGGATTCCTCCTAAGAAAGTCCTGCATCTTTCTTTGACTTTTCATTTTTGTAAATTATTGAGACGTGATCGGGAAGAAAGCTGTTGTAATAATGATATTACAGTTGAAACAATTGTTACTACAGATGATCATGCGTTAAATGTTCCTCTTTTTATCTATCGAACTTATTTAATTTAGAAATAAAATTTAAGGCACTTTTTCGACTAATTCTAATGAAAGCCCATCCTCATTTTAATGTCTAATAAAGGGATAAAAATACTCTCCTAACATTCATGCAAAATAGTGAACAGAAATACAACTTTTTCTGAAAAACTAAGGATATCTTTTTACAATTTTAACGGACTTGTTGGATAAACCCACCAGACCATTTTCTGGGAAAGTTAAGGCGAACCGTTGAGAAAAGATAATCCTAAAAGAATTTTCGTAATCACCTTGGGACTTTAAATTACCAACTTTCCATAATTATTCAGACAGAGGTAACAAACAATGAAGGGGGATTGGTAGGCATACACCATGTCTTTACAAGATAATCTTCTAAGCTGGGTACAGCATTTAATGGGTTTCTACTGACAATTGTAAAAACATCATTACTTGATTATTTTACCGTAATCGTCTACCTAACGTACAGATAAGAAACTAGACAAAAAATCAGATATAATATTGGCAAATGAAGTCCGTTAATGCTAGCGCCATTTATTTCAAAACCACGCTAACTATTTTTATTTTTTTGAGTTATTTGAATTTCAGCAAGAAGATAGTAGGTTGGAGACATTTTCTGATTACCTTTCAGATTACGTATTTTATACCGCATATTTGGGTAGATGCAACTGCAACCCTAAAGAAAACAACAAATGCATGAGAATCGGTCTATTCACGTTTTATTAGCTCAATATATCAGAAAAATCCAATTTATAAATATATTTGTTTACACAATTTTAAATGTACAAATCCTGACAGATATTAATTGTAATAGTACCACCGCATTACAAAAAAATAAGAATATGATGCAAAGAAGGTAAAACTTAACAAAATTAACAAATATGAAAAGAATTAATCAGCTATGCTTCAATATATAAAAATAGTATTTCATTGTTATGGAACTGTATAGTTTATAATTACACTAGGTATCTATCTTACAATTTAGTATTATACAATGCGGTCGTAAAATGTCCTTCCCCCTACTAACTTTTGAACGATTTGATATTTCTTCACAAACTTTTTTGTGCTTTAATGGGAGGCTAAATACAAATTTTTAGTACATATTTATCTCATTTGAAACGTCTCTTTGTGTGTAATTTTAAATTTTGGGAAAATTTTATAGATTCAAAGGCAAATGGCAGACTTCCAAATTATCTGTTTCTGATATTAAGCAAAACGCTAAAAAAATGTAAGAGGCGAAACAGCAGAAGTAAAACTATTGAAATAATTAGTCTTTCTGTTCTGTCACTTTAATTCAGTAACATTGAGTGTTAAAACCCGTGATGCTAACAATAATTATGGCGAATGTTCGAACTTTGCAGGAAAAACTGAAGCAGTTTTTATTTTTGCTGAAGCCAGTCGAAACTTTCACGGAGCCGAAAGAATATTTAATGAACGTTTTCACGACCGTCCTATTTCGAGGACGTATTTAAGAGAACGCGTGCAAAAATTTATTAACACTGGAAATGTGCAAAACAGGAAAAATCCTGAACGACCCGCAATTTCAGAAGACCAACAAATTCAGATAGCCGGTGAAATGGTAGTACATTCTCAGCAATCAAATTCACATGTGCGATATGTGTGATGTATGGGCGACCACTGTCAAAAAGTTTAAAACGGCATAAGTACCATCCATACAAAATAAAGATTTTACACCAGTTGATTATAGATGATCCGGATAGGCGCATTGCATTTTGTGAGCTCATGACCCAAACCATTGCAAGAAACTCATCCTATCTTCGCAATATCTGTTTTAGTGACGAATGCACATTTTTTTAAATGGGTTTGTTAACAGACAACATGTAAGATATTGATGCGATGAAAATCCCCATGTTTTCCGGGAAGGTCACATCCAATTTCAGCAAAAATTCAATGTGTGGATAGGAATACTTGGCGACCATATCGTAGGTCCCTTCTTTATCGACGGAATCCTTACTGGGGAATTCTACTTGAACATGCTGGAAAGCCTCATCCATCCGTTAATAGTTGAGATTACTGAAAATAATCCAAACGATATCATATTCCAGCAAGATGGCGCTCCTCCTCATTTTAGCAGATAAGTTCGTAATTATCTCGATGCAACGTATCCTTGACGATGGATTAGTCGTCGTGGTCCAACAGAAGAGCCTCCGCAATGCTCTGACCTGACTCCGCTGAACTTTTTTTGTGGGGGTATCTTAAATCGAAAGTTTTTCAAACAGAACCTGATTCTCTTTTGGATTTACGACGTAAAATAACACAGGCTTGTGCAAATATCGAAGTTGTAATTTTCCAGAAAGTACGGGAAGAGATATTAAATAGGTTTTCCTATTGCCAAGAAGTTCAAGGAGTACACTTTGAACATTTATTAAAATAGTATTACTATTAAGTTTTTGTTGTATAAAATAAGTTTTGTTGTGTTTTAGAATCTTCTTCTCCTTCTTCATTCTTCAATGGTGAACATTTCGAAAGCATACCTTTTTTGTTTTGATTCTTAGTTTTTTTCCATAACTTCTTATTTTCAATCATCTGTCATTTTTTTCTGGATGAACATTTTTTTATGAAACTCAAGCATCAGACGCAGAATTAAAATAGTTACCTTTCAAATGAGATGTCACTCGATCCCCATTGCTCTTTAAGAAATAGTTCAAGATGGCGCCTAGGCGCCATTTTGAAAGTTATAAAATATAAATATAGATAAAAAAGTAGTATTCAGCCTCCCATTAAAGCACACAAAATTTTGTGAAGAAATATCAAGTCGTTTAAAAGTTAGAAGGGGGGGGGGGCATTTTACGGCCGCACTGTATATCATATGTTGTTGAAAATATATTTAAAGATTTTCAAACTTACAATTAATTTTATTTTTTCTCTAAAATATTAGGTACATTTAGATTTTCCAAGAAGAAAGGTTTGTGCCGAATTGGAATATGTACAAGGAGGATTTATTTGGTTGTATGTCGAATTTTTAAGCCCTATCTTTTATTCAAGTGCCGAGATGGATACACCCCCTATCAAGTACCTTTGGTTGTAGAATACGAAAAGTTTGGAGAAATCACCAAGAATATACATTTTAAATTGTTTAATAAAAAATGTTCTAAATTTTGGCTTATTCTATAAATACATTATTATATGTGTCGTATTTAATACACTTACTTTCTTGCAATCATGAATGCAAACATTGTGAAGAGAGAGTGACTAAACTGTATTAGAGACAAGTTAAAAAATCTATAAAATATGAAACTGTTTAAAAATTTTAAATATGTACTGCATGATCAGCGTCTGTAGATAAATTGTTTACGTAGGAAGGCAAATTTTGATTTTAGTAAATACTTTCAGATAACGCCTTCCAAACATGACTAAAGTTAAAACAAACTGACTCAAATAAATAGGCCTTCATGAAATAAAGTGGAGTATATTATTGTTTTTCAAACATATTTAGAAAATATTTCCGACATAACTGTTTCATCATACAAAACAGAGTAATTTTATTTCGTCTGTACTGTTACCAAAGTTTCAAAAACTAAAGTAAAAGTACTTGTCTCAAAACTGACTACAATGTTGTCTATTTGAAATTTGCTTTTCCATCACTTTTTTTACTGAATTTATTAGAACATTGATACTATTTTCATCTGAAAACATCTGCAGTATGCAGCATTCGTTTGCATTTTGGGCCAACATATTTCAGTCTCTATTTTTGCAAAATTGTCCAGTATTACTTACTATAATAACATCATAGATTTTCAAGTAAATTAGCTTAATTTTAAATTTCGCGCTTCAGTAAATTGCCTACTGTCTTTCGTATTGAGTTATGCGTTGGTACGACTGAGATAATGTGTGGGGATGGCTTCCTAAATTGTGATTGGTTGCTCTAAATCGGAAGTAGTTTGACGTCATTAAAAACAGCGTAGCGTCGCTTCTCTGCCAGTTTTTCTCAACATGTCGAAGGGTAAGTTTCGTTTTACTTGTTTATGATTTTCTATCGAAATTTATCTTGAAATATTAATAGCATCCGCATTCTTTAAAAGTTATTGACGTGGTAAACGATGTTATTGATGACGATGGTTTGTTTGCACCATGCGTTTTAGGAATACTTAAGTTTTTACATAACCGCGTGTTTTTCCTATGATGAAATTCTGCAGTCTCGTTCGTATGATTTAAAAGTGATTTGAATTTATCACTCACACTGAAATCTGTTGAAGGAATAATTTGATTAGCTGTAGATTTGTTTGAATTAATTTAGCGTGTTTTGTTGTAGAATTCAAACTCTTCAACCATGAAGCACGTGGGACCGCATTTGCATTCCTTTGCTACAGTTCGCCGCAGGTAAACACAAATTTGATCAAATTACAATCCTAGAATTTAATTATTAAAAATGTACTAATCATGCGGGTTAATGCCGTAGTAATTATTGCTATAGCTAACTGCTTAACCTCGTGTTGGGCTTCACTTTAAAGGATGGCGTATATGGGGTTTCCTGTTGCATCCTAACCAAATTTCTATAAAATTATTTCTAGTGATTGTTAATAATTACCCACACAATTGTTCGTGAGATTAAAGCCATGAGAAACTACTAGGCTGCTTTTGTTTTTCCTATTTAAGAGTCTAGTAATGATTTATTTAGAAACAGAAAGTTGTCTTGTACTAAACCCACAGAATTCATAAGCTGTAAATGGTATGTTCTTAAAATTGTATCTAGTAAAGCCACTACTCGTAAAGTTAGGTTATGCTATTTTGTTTGTCAGAAAAACAAGAGAAAAACAAAACGCAAATGTTCATTGTTGCTGTGTCAATATACAAGATATTGAAAAGTGATTACTAGCAAGAGAATTAATTATTTTAAATATAGGGCAAAAAAGTAAGTGGCAATTTAATAATATTTTTCAAGCAGTTTGTAGAAACACTGTGCTGTTTAGGCACGAGAAGCTTAGGAAGCAAAAATCCTACCAAAATGAATAACATGACATGTTTCTATTTGCTCCCGATTTTCCCTACTTTTGGAGTTTACCAGGAAATTGAAAGAGCGCCAATACATATTTATTGCATATGCTTTGGTAGTAAAACATTTTGTGTATTTTGTAAAGTTTTAACATGATGTCATATTACCGCCCCAGTCTGAATTTAATGAAAGAGTCGGTGTTGCCTGATTGCAGTAGAAATATCAATGAAGTTATTAGCCATCACTTGACTTTTTTTTTTAATGATTTTGTATTTGGTTACAGACACAATGCAAAGGAGATTCGTGCTTCAGATGACAAGTACAAAAAAAAAGTAAGTTTTACTAATGAACTTTTGGAATTTGGGGCAAGATTTTCAGGGACTTGAAAGTGCCAATTACTTTTTTCATGCTTGCAGTAGGTTAATTTCTCAAATTTATTTATTAGGATTAATATTTGTGTAACCTTAAAGTACTATAATTTGTTATATGCAAGTGTTGACTGGCAGTTGGATGTATTTTATTTTGCCATTTGCCATACTAGTACAACTTTAGACTCGTCAAAAATAAATATAGGGGAATATTTTGATTTTTATTATCTTGCAGTATGTCAGTTGTACAAAAGCCTTTAAATTTTTGTGTGTATTTTCTAGTACACAACAGAGGTTTCATTATAACTTATGTTCCAAAATTTACAGTTTAAGTGCCTCCCCAAACCACAATTTTTTAAATTTTACATTGTCTACTCTAAAATTTCCATGAATATTAAATTGTTGCAACTGCGAGATACTGTAAAGCATGTATACATATGATGTTAGTTATGTTACCGCCCCAGGCTGATAGTTGTGAGTGATTCGGTATTTGCTGATAGAAATATAGACTATTGTTTAATGTATTTATAACAAACTCTCTTTTAAAATGTTTTATTTTGTTACAGATGATGTTGCTGCATTTTGCTAGTAAGGAAGATCATGAGTTAAAATGAAGAATTTTACGATTCAGAAGGTAGATATATAATAAAATTACTTCCTAATCTAGATTACATTATTTAGTCTTTATGATGATTTTTATAGACAAGCATATGTCTGATTAATTTTGACGATACTTTTAATCTGAATATCCTCGACTTTATTATAGCAACTGTAGATGAATGATTAAGGTATTGAAATTGTTCTCTTTTTACAGATTCTAACATGATTATGAAGTGATGGGATACATTTTGGCTATCTGACAGTTAGAAAAGAGTGAGTTTTAATTTTTTTTTGCTTTGTTTATAGAAATTTGCAAAGTTAATCCAGGATGATAATAATTACCGTCTGAGTTCTGTGATTATACCAAACGGCTGCATATTTATATGTACTGATCATTGCTTAAAATTTTTATTTCCCAAACGTGTACAGAATCTGTGTTTTAACAAACTATTTTTTTTTTAGATGGAACTCTTGTAACATCCCATGGAAACTTTATTTTTTTTTAGATGGAACTCTCTTGTAACATCCCATGGTCATGTTGAAAGAGGTAAGATTTTCTTTTGAATATATTAAAAATTCTAAATTTTACTATGATGACGCAAGTTATCCCTGTCTTACAAGACTATGGTGAAAAATTTTATAACACTGATTTTACTTTAACCAAAATTTTTGTTTTATTTCTGATTGTGGGAAATATTAACATAATTTTACAGTTTACAGAGTTTCCTGTGAGTTCATGAAGATGATTTCCTCGAAGAATTTGAGGTTCTATATTGCAAAACCCTAGATCGAATTGGTTTCATAATTAAAGAAAGGATTTGGTATGTATAAAAATTGTTTCTCTGATTTTTATAACACAGTAGTCAGATAAATTTTGTTGATTTTGGCCAACGGTTTCTCAATTGTATCACAAAAATATCCAAATGTAGAAGGTTAATCGTGAATTATTTGTTGCTGAAATCATAACTGCTCCAAGAAAAATCATTGCCAACGAATTTTGGTCAGGCGTGTGGCCTGCCGAATGATGCACTATTGCAGCCTTCTCGTCATTGTTTGACCGCATTGGTCTGGTGATTTATCTGGCTACAAACTATCTATGATGAGTTAAATATACGCTATTATTATATTATATGATTACAACTTGCCCTCACTGAAGCTTTTTCATTACTTAACGCTTAATATTTCTTAGTTGTTTCCAATACTAAACTTTGTTTTTGTTTTAGATGATCAATTATACTCCGTCACTGCGAATTTTAATTATATTCTGTAGAATTGACGAACACTTGCTTTCCTCTGGTCTATCTTCTGCCAGAATTGTACACTAACTAGCCTTCAGTCAAAACTAAAATGTATTCAAAGTTCAATGTTCGTCGCATAAATTCAAATGTGGTTGTTGGCTGAGCCAGCACCAGTACAGACGAGTCTGTGCTAGAAGGAAAATGTTCGTTATAGAGGAGAGGAAAGTGAAAGTAATGGCGGTAATTTCAAAATGTGTATATATTGATGAGTATTTTAATGAATAAATATTTTAATTTAATTTGTGTATTATATGTATATTGGAAAAAGTGTAGATACCTATAATGTAAAAGCCAGAAATAAAATCTATGAATTAAACCCAATATTTAATAAATCGATTATTCCCTATACTTTCTGGGTCTCTGTAAAGCATGTTATTTAGGTTCCAATAGAAAGTGTGAATACATGGCTATAAATTCCTTCAATAAATACCAATTTTATGACTTCCCAATTATTTCTTCATGCATTTTTATATACCCATCCGAATAAGTAAAGTTAAATTCATTAATGTTGAATCATCTTGAGAACGCCAGCAGCCTTCATCTTTAAGAGTGAATTTAAAAAAACTGACCCATTGGATAAAGAAATACAATTTCTATTTCATTTTAATCTGTTACAATGTTATTTAAATATTTTATCCAACACGCACGTATAAAAGCGATAAACTGTGGTGATTTCGAACAAGTAATGTGGTTTATAACCCACTAGTTGATTATAATTCTAACTCACTAGTGAGTTACAAGTCTAACTCACTATTATTTATTGAAGGCGCATTTCAAGGTCAAACCATCATTTATTGTTAACTCTTATTTAACACTAATATTAATATTAATAGTGAACGCTAAACAATTATTTGATTCATCTCTTGACATATTCACAACGGTGGAAGGCTTATTCGAATCGGAAGTAGTACCAACAAACGTAGACTCACTTCCAGGTTGCACAGATGGCACACATTCGGATGGTTCGATATTTGGTTCTGTTGAAG
The DNA here is from genome assembly GCA_014611495.1 of Limonius californicus. Lineage (NCBI taxonomy): Eukaryota > Metazoa > Arthropoda > Insecta > Coleoptera > Elateridae > Limonius > Limonius californicus. The sequence goes on along the minus strand of JABXWE010002065.1, from coordinate 64,634 downwards.
TGGAGCTGCTACCTTGAATTTTCTTCGCGAGGTCAATTTTAGAGGAAACGGATTGTTCTATATAGCATTTTGCCATTGACTTCCAGCCTCCTAGTTGTTTGACTTTCATAATGTCGCCGCCTGCATTAGCCAGAAGTGTGGCAGAAGAGCGTCTCATACAGTGCCCGGTGTAGGACTCTAGTTCTGGCAATTGCAAGAATTTTTCAATTGAACGAGGTATTTGTGACAGTTTATTTATTCCAACGGGCTGAATCGTGCATTTTTCAAACTGATAGTTGACGAAAAATCTTCGATGTGGTGTATTCTTTGGCCTCAGAGATAAGTATTTTTTTATTAAATCTAGGGCATTCACGGGATATCCTTCTTCAATGATGGTTGTTGAGGTGTCTAGGTGATGTCAAACCGAACACGCAACGTTTATTGCAATAAAACACACAAGAACCCAAAAATATATATAATTAACTGACATCGTTCATTCTATTGATATGCTTATACTATACTGTCTTTCTAAGATCTTCAGCATCCCCTTATACGGGGTGCTGATGGGTGGGGTGGGGCGACCACCCCCGACATAGGACGACTGGAGTCCGACAATGGTGAAGCTTCGAGAAGTGTAAGTTTTTGTATCCGGGATAGAAACAAAAAAGTACGCCCCTCTGTCGTGTACATTATCAATGGTTAATTTGACGAGCTCGTCACAACGACAAGCTCCAGAAATTCCAATAATTAATGCCACCTGCAAACAATAATAAAAATTAGTTATACTGATATTAAACCATCAAACATTATACCTTCGCCAGCAAATATTCCTTGATAGGTGCGTTTTTCAAAAAAATTTCTATGTGCTCCCTCTCCAAAATTTTAGATTTCTTGGGTTTATAACCTTTTGATACACTTTTGAAGAATGCAGTAAGTTGGGTATACTTTGATATATCGATCCGTTTATATTGCTTTAGTGTAGATTTAAGCATCGAATACTTGGTCCACATTGAAGAAGGAGCGACTCTTTGGGAAACATTAAGGAAGTACGCTAGAAAAACGTCTTCTTCCAACACATTGTCGACTTTTTTCTCACTACACCAGGAACTGAATTCGTTAAATTCTTTGTCGTACGCACTTTTTGATTTCTGAGGAATAATCTTCGAAGACGCTTTAGCAGCTTCTTCCCGAATTTTTTCCATTACAAATTGAAAAGCACAGACTGTTTAATTCGTGACTTCAAAAATTTGTGAAAAAAGTAAATAAATTTACATTAGCAACAAACAAAAAAGCTTAGCAACCATTGCCTTATCATAGGATTCCATTTCCAGCTTTAGCAGAAAGTGTCAAAACAATTTAATTAAACTGTCAAATTTTCAAATCCTTATTTTGCGAATAGAATTTGTGTGTTGGATAAAATACTATATTACACACGTGTCTTACTTGCATATAAGTCACTCAAGAAATTATTCCACTCGGCTATCGCCTCGTGGCCTAATATTTTCTTGCGTGACTTATATGCCAAGTAAGACACTTGTATAATAAATAACTATTAACTCTTCCTAGGATTTTCAGTGATAATACATCTACGCTATAAGGCAAACAACAAGAATATAAATACAGTTACAGGCAGACTAATTTTAGGATTCTAATACATACGTATATTAGTGAGAAAATCTTGAAAGCTTTAGTCTGACTACTCTTAACACAAATATTAGCTGCTTATCATTATCATTGACAGCCTTTTCGTCCCACTGCTGGGCACCGGCCTCTTCTCTGCTACGCGTTTCTCCTCAACGCAGGAGACCTACAGTTTAAAGTCGAATCCGAACCATAGACATTCCAGAGAAAATTTCTAACGATTTCCGCGCCTAAAAGAAGGCAACCCTTTGTACATATTTAGTTATTCACATGCTTATAGGACTTTTTAATATTTCGAAGTTACATTTCTGTAAAGTCAATGCTCTGCGTGTGCGTATTGAAGTTTCAAAAGTTAGGGGGAAGGAGATTCTAAAAGACAGTTTTCCGTAATTAAGTCAGTGGGTTGAGTATTGTCGGTCTTACCGGAAGTATATTGTGAATAGTGAGCTATTTCTTTTAAATCGTTTATCGATTGGGAATTCGTTTTCCGCTTTGAGAGTCGCTACACGCAGGAGCTTTTCTCAGAGTTGAACGTAAGCAAATCTCCAGGAATTTATTTCCAATATAGAATTTACTCCGGTTAAGAAGATTTTGTTTGGTGTTATGCCAGTGTCCATCAACTGGTGAGTTGGTTACGACCAGAAAATTGTTGTCTTGTCTTAATTTCCAGAACCTTAATTTTAATCTCCGATAAATTTAATTTAGGCAAAATTCGTGCGGCTGGACGTCCCGAAATTAAGGCGACACAGTAGAAAAACTCTACATTCATACGTATTGTTTTAATTGATACGCTATCATTGACGAGTAACGTTGGGGTTTACCCGAACCGAGTGGATGCCTGGGGCTATAGATAAGAAGTCAGGTGTACGGTCGAGCTGATTGCTGCCACATCTTGAACAAGGGAAGTGCATTTAAACCGTACATTTTAAAATTTGTATAACCTTGCCTTGTTGTTTACGATTTCATTATCGTTATTTAAGAATTAATTTAGTAATTGATTTGGGGTCACGGAATTGTGTCATTGGGGATATGTGTACATATGAACTCCTATTGTAATATTCCATTTATTAGGGGGAACAATTTTACGTAAAGCATATATACAGGGTACTCCGATAGTGGGTTGATATTGCGTTTGTAAGAGTTCGCAGCTTGCATATTTTTTGATCGGTTTGATCACGCATAAATTCGTTACTCGGGGGCCTCCTACGTTGCGGATTGCTCTAAAAAGTACTGGTATCTTATTCGAATAGCGCAATAAAGGTCCGAAAAATTGTTTGAGTGTCGCCCAATTTAAGTTTAGTTATATTCAGTTCCAGGAACGTAAAATCGGGACTGCTAATTTATTTTAATTTATTTTTTCTTGTATAGAAATATTAGAATTGTGGGTTGTTTTTTTTTATTAAGTATAAACACATTTGGTTGCAACTTGTCTTTTATTTTACGACGAATTATTTGGAATTAAGTTTACATGCAGGACAGATAGTAGATATAAAGGTAGGTGATTATTGATCTTGGGTTCCGACTTCCCAGTTACCACCTCGGACGATGTTAGTAAATTATAAGTCAGTGGCGTCTATAAATTAATTGTTGGAACCTACTCCTTCTTCGATTGGGTTTCCGGGATGCTAACATTTGTCAAATTGTTAATTTTCTACCTAAGCAGTGGCGTAGTTACGAGGTTGTTTCTGTACTTCAACTAATTTGTGTATGTAGTAAAGATTAAAGGCATGACAGGTTTTTAGCATTAAGATCCCACGGTTGCAAGCCAGATGGGGAAATTGTGTATGGTGGGTTGCAGACAAGATTTTTATAAATCTGCATAGCAATGCTTAGGTTTCGAACCCAGGCTAGAATCAACGTTTTACCCAGAAAGCGAGCGCTCTACTAACTGAACTATCACCACAGCCCAAGTGACCTATACCTAATGAAATAATGTTTATATGGATAAAGAATCTTCTTCTTCAAATGATATATCTCTTACGAGACGTAGTGGCCTTCTCTCCTTAGGGGATCCTCCGAATCACGAGATGTCTAAACACTTCTACTACAGAGAATATTTACTAGGTCGAATGCCTGGCTTGTCTGTTAGGGAGAACGGTCGTTAAAAATCCGACTTTTCGGTACTAGGAATTAAACCTAGAGCTTAAGCGCAGAAATCTAATGCGTTAACCTCTAGAAGTCTACACCATCACAAGGAATATCGGTAAATATTATGAATAATAATACTTGTTTTGGTCTTCTGCTTCTTCTTCATATTTCTATTAGGATTTCGCTCTGTTTTCCCTAGATTATGGAATCTATCTGCTTAATTTATACTATTCCCAGGAAGGATGGCGAGACGTAATATTTATTTTACAAATATTGTTTCAACATCTCTAAAACCCGATTTTTGCAGCATAAGTGTGTACAGATTGTTTTACTCAAAAGAATAATAAAACTGTGCATTAATAATGGAATGGAAATTCTATTGTGCTAACGCTCGTTTATAATTTTCTGTTGTGTTTCAAATTTCGTTTTTCAATACACAATAAAACACGTCCATAATACCAGGAACTGATAATTTTTATTTCCTAACATAAACACCATTTGTGTGAAACTCGCTCAAAATAATTTCCTTTTAATGCTCATTTCTATATCAATCTGGTTTCGATTTAAATCGACTACGGTGTTATTATTATGAAAATTGTAGACGATGGTTAATAATAGCAAATTTGTATTTTGATTTTATATTAACAATCCGAATATTACACAGCGGCAATGCCAGTCGTTAATTACAAGGGTATTACTTTATAAATTTTGTGTAATATAATATTCCTACCGCTTACTTGTAGTTCTGTTTATCCTGATTGCTGGTTCTCTGATCAACTCATTAGTAGATGTGTGGATTTGGCTATACAAGCAAGAAAAGTTTACCATGTATGGATTTGGAATTTTAGTACTGCTTGTTTTATTTTTATCCAATGTTCTTGTAAATGGATTTTTAATGCTTGTACTCTAGTAAGTATAATATTTAGCTGATATTAGTAAACAATTTTCTTGTATTGTCACGTGATGGGTTTCAATATTGGTCTCCATTTTGATATAGTGGTATTGTATATTGGAGATACGAATGTGCTTGAATTATATTAGAATGTATAACATTTTAGGAGTACGAATAACTAGTACCTTGACGATTAAACTATTTAAAATGCCGCTGTTACAGGTTACTGTTTAAATATCTACTAAAGAGTTTATCTCGACTTCAAGGGCAAAATATTTTACATGAGACAAGTAGATGAGAATGAATTAAATATTTTTAGAAGTCACTAAGCACGGTAAGCACTTAATCTAACGTATTTTAGATTAGAATTAAAACGTTTTAGTTTCATTGCAGTCTGTAAAAGTAACATTTGCAAATACGACTTTCTGCTGAATTACAACTGAACTGTTTTGAATTGTATAACAGATATTAACAAGTCGCAAATATGAAAAGCAAGAGAATTGCTAAAAAATGAACCAGGGGAAAATAGGCGTCCGGTGTTTTATGACTTTCATGCAATTTTCAGGAAAGTTCTTTTATTGTGAGTTTCTGACTCCTGCAGGAGTAATTGGAATGCCGTACATCCGACAAAAGCTCCTCAATTTCAAGCAGTTTTATTTACATTTTATTTCTGTTTTATAGCGTCTGATAGAGTTAGCCCATTTTATTTTATGTCGGAGAGGTAGTTTGCTTGCACTCCCCTTTTAAGGGAACAAAAGCAGCGTAAAAAGCACAACGCCTCGTTTTAGCGCTGCCTTATTTACCGTAAGTGCCGGGTCAGTTATTGTGTGTGTTTAAGTTCAAAAATCGACAGCTGAAAGTCCCATTTTTTAGGTATTTTATATTGACTCCGAAGTCACTTCAGTAAAATAGCTGAAACCCTTCGCTGGGAGGTCTCCATATGTCAGCAATCTTTAGTATTTGTGTTGTTAGTAAAACAGTTTGCATAATCATGGAGCGAGTAGCTTTTAAAAATCGGCAAATCTTTGCTAAAATTCTTGTATGGAAAGGACGACAACCTTAAATACTCATCAGTAATAGTTACTTAAGAAAACCTGCATTACATTTCGCCAAGCTCAAAGCGTAGAGGACCTGAAGTTGAACGTTGAATCTGAACTACAAAATACCAGAGGAAATTTAGGCATTAAGACGCCATGGTTGCCAAAGCCGAATTGGGGAAATGTGTAAGGTGGGTTGTAGCAGTAACTAGATTATAAACACTGCAGTACTGTTGTTTAGTTTTTTAAGATGTTTGTTCAGGAAGGCAACACCGTTACAAGTAAGCCGCCAGTCATGTATTGTTACAACATATTCTTCGTAATTGTTAACCGATTAATTAAATGTATATTAGTAAGAAACTATGGTTTACAATCTTAATTGTATTGCATGGATCACACAAATTATTGAACATTCAATATGTTAAATCATAAAATATCTGCATTTTATTGGAAAAAGCACCCAAGTATTAACAATTATGGCTTCTGACAAACATAATTTGAATTACGTGTATTAAATCTTAAGTTATCTACTGTAGAATCCTTTGCTAAGTTTCTCAGTGATGCAATTTTGGACTCTGGCTGCCGTTTGTCCATGACTGTTGCCCTTGATGTCATTTTTTTGGCAAAAGTCAATAGCACGTGCAATCCGTTTCTTCATAGCTGTCTTAGACTCGTGGGTCTCGCCTTGATATGCAATTGCCGCCATTGCCCGCAACGAGAATAACAAGTTATCGTAGTTGATCTCCCCATTATTATCCATCCATTCTTCTTTCCTCCAGTAGCATTCAAGAAATCTGTTGAAATCGTCATTGTATTCAGGAGCAATCTCCATGTTGTTTAATTTCATAATGCGGTCTTTATTTAGATGTAGTTCGTCTACGCAATCTTCTTCTTTTGATGACAGGTCTTCGTCTACTTCTTCAGATGAAAACTCTATATCTTTAATCATTTCGTTCAGTTTATTCAAGATACAGTTTCGAGCTCGAACAGCTGTTTGGCCGTTACTGCTACCTTTGCTGGGAGGATGCTTTTCGCAGTAATCTACAGCGTCTTTAATACCTTTTTTCACTATAGACTTTGCTTCTGAATCGTCATCCTTCATAGTAACCTCCGCTATTTCCGTCATATTGTCGAATATTTTGTCATAATTAATTTCCCCGTTACTTTCCATCCAATTTACTTTCTCCCAGCAGCACCCTATGAACTCGTTGAATTGAGTGTTGTCTTCTGGAGCTATGTCTGCGGAATTTAATTCAATAATCAGCTCTCTATCTAAGTGCAGTTCATCAACACACTCTTCTTCTTTGGGCATGAGTTCTTCTTCTTGTTCTTCTTCAAACGAAGAGGAGTCGGATACATCAGCAATAGCCTTAGCAGTTGCAAAATTGACCTGAAATTATAGGATATATTGGTAATACATATTGCTAGTTATACCCTACGACCCTAATGGTATCCACTTAAATTTACTTATGACTATGGTCGAAAATAAGGAACTTGCAAATAAATAAACTGCAATGCATTATAAAGATATGAAATGTTAGTGTTTGGTGATTCAAAAATTAATTATATTGATTGGCAATTTCATCGAATTTAATTATGTAACATAGAATATATGTTGGATCGAATTTATGTAACATCGAATTAATTTTACATCGAAGAATGTATGTATGTAACATCCAATTATATGAGACCTAATTTAGGCTACATCTAGTTTACGTAATATATAACTTATTATTCGATTTCATAACATTTTAGTGAAAGTAGATTAAAACTGGAAAAGTATAGATATGCTGCGATAAATATCAAATATTGAACAGCTATTGGTGTATATTTAACAATGAATGTAGATCGTTTTATAGTGATTTAGAATATTCAGAATTGTAATAAATATTTATAGAAGACGAAGTAGATATAAGTTATCTATTTAAGTTACAATCATGATTCTATTTGGAAGGTTTTAATGACTATCTTACGTACCTGCAAAACAATGAAGGAGACACAACACAACACCACTGCGACGTTCATGATGGTACATTAATACTGCAACTGCGTTGCTGGTTTCTGAATATTTATAAAAATGTATTAGAACTTTTCGTAAGCAGATTATGTATCTAAGCCTCGAATTATCCGAATAAAAAATGCTTAATTAAAGTTATTTTCCTAGAAGCCTAATTCTATGCAATTTAAAGAAACCTTGAACGTTTGATGGAACAGTGTTTTAAATCGCTCTAGCGTAAATAATTTGCAGTTTCGTCTCTTCGATACGAAATATTTAAATAAACAAACAGATTAAGCAGTGAATTTTGCGGACCGGAGTTGGTTCTGCTTACTGCATTTAATTAAAGGTCAAACTGTTTACAAATGTTTTAAAAATGTATGGTCAGAGAAGTCCACGAAAATTAAAGGTTATTCCGTTTGCTTGTTGACAGGCCTGTCCAATTTTATTGGAACGATATCATCAGTCTTTTTGTATTTTGCTTCTGGGTATTTTGAAATATATTATTGTAGCAAGGATTTCTTCGGAATGTATATTTACATATATAGCTTCATTTATTAGAAGTGGCTGTTGATACAATTATTTATGTGTCATAACAATTGTTACAACCTTTTATATATTAAGAAAAATAAGTAGATGCGAGCAGAGTAGGACATACATTTTTCTATAAACTCCTATAGGAGTAACAAGGATGTAGTAAAAGTGAATGGGTCTATGCAGTGTGAAGGGGTGAACAAAAATGTATTTGCTTTAATATATAAGTTCTTTTTGTATTTATATATGTTAGGAGTGTTTGTAACGACAGTTTTCATGCAACTAACAAACAAAATTGTTTAGAAGAAACCAAGATTCACGTTACCTTTGTATATATATCGTAGGGGTAAAGTGCTGGAATTGAGTCGTGTATGCGCAAATGACGCATGATTAAGCGATGCCACATATGAAAACATGAAACAAAGAAAGGACCACCAATCTGTTGCTGCTATTAAGTACTTTAGTATAACATTAATTTAGTTTGTTCATAATACTTGGATCAAATGGTTGATACTTTGGTTGGTTCATTCTGATGATTGTTAACATCCACAGCATTATGAAATAGATAATTAATTACTTCTGCTTTAATACCATTTGTACACTGGAAAACCAGTGCAGTGATGCACCTCCGAAAGGGTGAATATGATAGGAAAACCATACACCTACGCGTCTGGGACATTTTTGAGAATTGCCTAGCACGTACAAACAGGATTTTGAGGCCTACAGCTCCGGTTTGCAATTCTCATAAAATCGCGTAGTTAGCCACACTTGTACAAGCTTTCAAGATCACCTGGCTGTATTCCCAGAGCTTTCCATCGCAATGGGGTTATAACTATCTGCTACAATTCGATCAATGCTGATCATCGTTTGTGCTTTATCTACTGTAGTTGCATACTAGAATAACTAAATTCTAAACATTTATTACTCTATCACTAACGCAGTAGAACTACTATGATTAAACTGCAGAAGTACCTGCATAAATACTACTACACTATAAAAGATGCAAAACTCACTTCTCCGTTCCCACACATGCATTTCGTCGATCCACCCTCTTATTTAAAAACAGGTTTCCTGTATTGCTTCATCCTCTTTAGGTCAAGATGCGACCCACTACTCAAAGGTAGCAATTGATTAAGATTTTAAAGAAAAAGAACAAAATATAGACATAGTTTTTATTAATAATGGGTTGGTCCCCCCTATTGGTTACACACTCCCCCACTCTTCGTGGCGTCGATTCTAGCAGATGGTCGATTTCCTTTTGAGGTATTGTGTTCCAAGCAACCTGTAATTCGTGCTGTAAGGCTTGTAGCGTCTGCGGAGGATGCAGCAAGTTCCTCAGTCTTCTCCCCATAATGTCCCAAACATGCTCGATGGGCGAAAGATCGGAGATGGAGAGATCGGAATGGTCATGGCAAGAGATTGACATTATCCTCTGCAAATTGGCCCATAGAACGTTTTGCAAGATGGGGACGGGCATTATCCTGCTGGAAAAGTGGGTCTTCCAACTGCTGAAGAAATGGAAGAATATTGGGTTCTACCACCTCATCCACATATCGCTGGGCGTTCATATTGTCTCGGATGAATAACAAACGGGTCCTACTCCCATAAGTTATAGCATCCCATACCATAATCCCCACCGTTTGGTGCACATGCCTCGCAACAAAATATTCAACATGGCGACGTTCCCCACGTGTCGTCTGACTCTCATATGGCCATCATGCATCCCCAAACAGAATCAGGATTCATAACTCAACACCACCCTGTGCCACTCTAGGTTCCAGTGCAGTCGCAACCTACACCACTCCAAACGTTGCTGTCGGTGTTGAGCCGTTAGTGGTAACACAAGATGTGGCTGATAGGATTGCAAGCTGAAAGCTCTGATTCTGCGGTAAACCGCTCGAAGGGCGACCTTCGTTAGCTAACCATTGAGCGGCAGTTGATCTGGTACTAGCGGATCGGTCTCTTGTTGCCATAAGTCTTCTTCGCCCCCCGGTTCCTCTTGTGCGACGTTCCGGACCCTCCCTAGTCCATGCCTGATAGCAGCACATGATGATGGATCGATGATGGTTCCAGTTAAGGCGATTTGCAATTTCTCTGAACGAGAAACCACCTTCGCGCAAACCAACAATACGACTTCTGTCGAATTCGCTTAGTTGGCGGTAATTTCCACGTTGGCGCACTCTATGCATGATCACACCCTCAAAACAAAGATCAAAAGCGAAAACAATAAAGAACTGAACAAAATCTCGCAAAACATACACCTGATAAAATTGTTCGAAAAAACTGAAGGAACTGTCAGATAAGCAATTATCACTTGATCCATATGAATAAAATTTTAATCAATTGCTACCTTTTAGTGGTTAAACGTTTCTGCCGAGTTTGGTCAAAGAATTCGTACCTCTTCTTGGTGTTGCGATTTCCATGTCACTGAGTATATTTAAATATTCGAAATATACAAATTCTATAGGCATATTAAATGTATACACCTAACATATGTAGCTTTGTTCCAGAAATATCTTCCGGTTAAAAGTAGTCATTAAATCGGCTGCCTTTGTGTTCGTTTTTGAGTGAGGCGGTATCCTATTTTCAGTTTAAGGATGTTGGTAATATCCGTAACATCATATTCTGCGAAACTTTATTTTCCAGTTCCCAGTACTTCGTAAGATTCAAATATAATTCATAGTACAGTTCGTGAAAAATCTTCCCTTTACAGTGTCATATCTTCTGGTGCAGTTGTTTATTTCTAAGAATATTTAGAGAACATAAAATTTCTAGATAAAAGTTGTTGACTTAAGGTTTATGCGTTGCTGGAAAATATACCTACAATTTACATTTTATAAAAATTCGTAACAACGATAATTTTTAACTTCACGAGCTTCGTAAAATATGTTTCAATTCAAATTGCCACGTTATTGTTGGTTCAGTAGCACAAATTTACTACTGCTGCCGAAAATGTGTTTTAAGATATCTTACTTTCTTTTTACAAAATCGTACGTTGTTGATCAACGAAAAACAGTATACAAAAGAAAGAGGCAAGAGACACGTTGTGGTCAGATATAGAGAAAGGAAGAGAGAGAATAGCAGAGTTGGGGGGGGGGAAGAAATAAAATGGCAGAAGCACGTTTGCAGAGGTCAGAAAAGCCCGGCTTTTATACTGAATCGCCCACCTGAACTTTCTTAAGGTTTCATCATACACGTCTACATTAATTATCGTATTACGTAGCCGTAAGATTTCGGTTCTCAAATCTTTGCTTGCATTGATTGTTGTTTCATTTCGACGTTTGTTTACGAAAGCGAAGTTTAGTCGCCAGTCACATTGTGATTCAGGTACTCATCCTCATTAGTTTTGTAGGGATACATGGAACTTGCGTATAGAGGCTATAAACTGGTTTTTATGAAGATCCGATATCACATTTGGCACCCTCCTCGTGCAAAGTTTATGGAACTATAGCATGTTCGTGGGAATTTCATACAGTACTGTATGTGACATTTGTGGACAAATTGCGGTCATTTTCGCAATCGTGAAGTGCCGATCTACATGAATGGTTTTGTTCCCATTTTTCACAGGATCAAGGTTGACAATAGAACGTCTGCCACTTCGTTTCTTATCGTACACGTTTGTTTGGCTATCACTGAAATTCCTACACTAGTATCTGGCCTTTTTTCCCCTCATGATGCCTGGACCATAAACTTCGCAAAGTTGACCGTGAATTTTGGCAGCCTTATCTTTTTTTCAACGGTAAAAATAAACCACACCGCGCACTTCCCACGTCGCGGGGATTTCCATAGTACTATTCATTTTAGCGCTTTATTATACCACTGAATACAATGCCAGACCTACTGTAAAATGACGTGTGGTTTGCTCATCAACCACTAAAGCACTCCCATAATGCACCAAATTGACTACGCGCCTATTCGGCAGGAATATTCAAACGGCCCTCAGGTTCCGATTAAATCTTGTATAATATTATTACAATATCAAGCAGCAATGGGAAGAAATAGGTAAGGTTTTCCATTGACGTTATCGCTCCTAATGCATTGACAAACCAGAAAATTATCTTGCTCATTAAATCTTTTATGTAGTATAGGTGATTGTACTTCCTGTAGATCCTTCTGTTTAAATACGTACCATACGACAGGAGACGTGATTACTGCCTTGTTTTAAGATAAAATAATCAAAGAAGAAGTGAAAAGGGGACCTACAAATAGATTACGATGTCTGTAAGAATAGAAAGTAATACTATTTAGCAGCCTTAAAGATTGTACAAATTTCAGTAATATACAATATGCACTTACGTTTTATGTTCATCTGATTGTGCCGCTCCGTCTGAGCAGTATTCTAATTGCTGTTTCATAGGAATTAAAATTCTATTTTAAAGACCATTTTTATGTTGATTACAATTTTCATTATTTTCAAATATTTAATTTATGAGAGGCCACTTTCGAAACCTAATCTAACGCTTGACATTTTTATTAACGATGACCAAAATATTTGCGAGACGGATTATCGAAGACCAGGGTTTTCTTCGCTACTCCTGCTAAACTGAATTTTATCGTAACGTATTTTGCTGTGGGCAAATAGAATTTCGACCAAGTCGGATTCAAATAATAATTAGCAGCTTTGGTGCATGGACAATTAAGAGTAATCGTTCTTTCGATCTTTATGGGATATAAGCGATTTAAAATCCGTGAAGTTGTGCTTTTCGGAGCTGTTGTTTCAATCGTCTGAACCCCTTTGGGAAGCAATCTAATCCCCACGTTGGGCGCCAAAATTTTGTTACGGGCCAAACGAGCTTTTTCGTTGACCCGCAACCGAATAGGTGGACCTATCCGGTTGCGGTTAAATATTTGAAAATAATGAAAATTGTAATCAACATAAAATGGTCATTAAATAGAATTTTAATTCCTATGAAGCGGCAATTAGAATACTGCAGCGGCACAATCAGATGAACATAACATACGATAAAAAATTTCTTAGTTCCTAAAGCTTACAACACATATTTCAGTTCTAATTACAAATATATATTACTTTCTACTTACTAGGCACCAATATAAGTATACGCAAAGTATTGTGTTCAACTAAAGCTGTTGCTTAAAGCTATACACGTTCACTGTTAGCTCACACTCCTCTTCGTGACAATACCTCACCTTAAATGAATTTGGGGTATTCACCACTTGAGAATTGAAAATGAACGTCACAGCACTCATACTCAAAAGAGACAGATATTACAACATAAAATTATGTATGCGTTGATTATGAAAGCAGAAATTTTACAGTACAAACCTGCAAAAGTGAGAGTTACACAAAATTTAAATACCTGTAAGAGCCCAACAATTAAATGTCAGAATCCCCTTCTACCATTGAGGTTTGTTCGGACAATACGGGCCGTTTAGGGTAAAAAATACAACCCTTGTTGGAACTGGCAGCGGCTAAAATGAAATGTGGAAAGACGGGCGATCCAGGCACACTGACTCGACGTTTTCAGTGTTTCAGCAGCTTTTCACCGACCACTTTCCGGCGGGGTCACTTGCTTTTGGGCAAGGTGCGCGCCCGGCAAATAAAATCGAAGCAAAAACCGCCGCCGCACTTTTATCCTAACAAAGTCGAACTTCCCTTCGATGTACTCTCTAGGGGCGTAGCCTGGCGTGTTACTACTGTTTACTGATAAGCCTCGATAAAGCCCATATTTCACACTCAGCATGCCGTGGTGTGTTGCTCAGATTAATTTGCGTGTATGCGCTTTTGCCCAAATTAGTTGCTCCTTCATTTTTCTATGTTCGTTTTAGGTTCTCTCTCACCGCATGCCGTGCTGTAAGGTTAAAGGGCTCCCAGTTTTTGCTAATTAATGAACCAGGAAGTTATAATTGGTGAAATATTTGTTTATATTATCTTGCCTGTTTTGGTCAAGTTTGATAAAAAAATATGACGTTACACGTGAGCAGTATGCGCGAAAGAGTACTTTTTAATATAATAATGTTTGGTAGTGTAAATTTATAGGGCACTTAGTACACATTAAATTTGTGTGGGCTACCGATTTTTGCACAAGAATACATATTTTATAAGTAGATCTGTTTTAAATCATTAAAATGATGTATTAATATTGAAGTTGAGGAATACAACAAACTGCGTATGTATTCAAGAAGAAATATTATAACTATTGCAATACAGGATGCCTCAAAATTGACGCATCTAGGAATTGATTCAGGGGGCTAAAGCAAATCAAAATTAAGAATGAACATTTTTCCGATTTTTATTCGTTATCGAGTTATAGATAAAAAAACAAAAAGTGAACATTTAAATTAAACTTCGTTAATGACGAATTGTATTAGCAAAAAGATATTCTCTACATCTGTTATCACAGACCGTGTTCAAATAGGTTGCCTCCTATGTTAAGGCAGACATTTGTAAGATTTATCATTGAAACAAGAACACCCTGTAGCATATTTTGGTTTATTGACGTTACAGCAGTGTGAAGACGAGCTAAAATTCACCGCAGTGTTGTGGTAAACTTTTATGCAAATGGTCCCAGAAAAAAACATCCAACGGATTCAGATCCGGTAACCTAGGAGGCCATGGAGGCCATTGAACTCACCTCTTTCAATCCACTTATCAGAGAAATGTTTATACAGGAACTTTCTCACTTGTATTCCATAATGTGACGGTGTCCAGTTCTATTAGAACCAACAATTTAATCTATCTGCTAACGGAACTTTATCGAGCAATGGTAGTGGTCAATTGTCATTTAAAAATGGAAGGTGCAGGCCTGAATTAAGTCGGTTAGGTAGAATCTTCGGAACAATACTTGCTCCAAACATTCGTTTTTTTTGTTGTGTTTTTGTAAGAAATGTATAATTTGGTATTATAATATCTTTATTTTAAACAAAGAACTATTCGAATATACTTAAGTAAACAAATTTAATCCACATTGTTACAGAGGGTATTCTTAATAACAGTATTAATGAAAAAAAACATTGAAAGTTGAATGAATATTACTATTCGAAATCACTAGCTCCACTGCTGTTATCTGCCTCGTCTACTTCTACACCTTCCTCTTCATTATCAGCAGTTTGATTGTGAAAATTCAATATTTTATTGTAGAATTCGTTACTCCCCGATTTCTTTAGGTATTGTATCAAACTTTCTAAACAATATTTTTTTCGGGGAAGGGCTAATGCTTCATGTTATAAAGGTTTTAACACCAGCTTTTGGACATACCACGCTTAAAAGTAAACTATAATAAGTAAAAAAAAAAGAAACCAAACTGTAGATGCTCCAGAAAAAATCAGTCTTGAAATAGTGAGACCCTCTGCTGATGTTAGAAGGTTCTCCAAGAATTTTCACGATTTCTGCCTCAGAAACAGATGAAATATCATAATTTGGGGGTATATAAATTACTCTCCCCTTTTCCTTAAATATTTCACCGTATAATCGTCTGCATTGATTTCGAGAATTTTCCCAACAAAATGCTTTAATGTCTTTTTGGTTGCAAAATCTCCTCTCAAACATCTTTCGGCAGTTGCAGTGTCCTCGTTACTCGAAAGATCTTCATTGACTGTATCCTCGTCACTAGAGTTATCCAATGAAGTGCTTTCTTCTAGCATGTTGCAGATGCAACAGATTTACCCGGTAAAACTTTTATTATTTTTTTTTTTTCTTGGCTTTACTCCGGAAGTGGAGGGTGATCTAGTTTTCTTCAAATTGTCTAGCAGAGTGTCACTTATTGCTGGAGGTATGTCTTGTGCCCCGTTGATTTTTAAATTATTTAAAGTGTCTTTCCAACAATATCATTTCATCTTCTGGCGTTTTTTGGACCTGTTAACATGTTTTTCTCGCATGCCTTTTTGGGCAGTTCCCCTTTTCACTAAATATCTCTGAATTCATCGAATCCGGGCATAAGTTACACAATGCGCAGTACACAACGCTCTGACGCATACACGCTCTGCTGTTGCGGCCACACAAACTTTATAAAAAAAGCAACATGTTGCTGCGGGTGCGATCGCGGCTCGTTTATGACGTATGCTTCATCTTCCACATTAACCAATTCACTATCTATTTGAACGGGTCCTTTCCGACTTCTTCGTTGTCGTGGAACACGAAATGATATCAGTCCTAATAATACGCAGTAATGTTTGTTTTATTAGTCATTAGTAATACTACTACTACCTGCCAAATAGCTATCGTATTCGTTCTTATTGGATAGCTGATGAAACAGTTTAAACATATTTTTTCTCTGTTCTTCTGTTGGTTTTTGAAAACATTGATCATAAGAACACCTGAAAGCAATGTCACAGCTGGAAGAATGCATTATTTCTAAATATAGGTAATTATTTACCTGCAATCTGGATCAATCTGTAATCGAGGGCAGGGGTCGGCAAACAACGGTCAGCGGGCCGCATGCGGCCCTCTAGGACATTTCGTGCGGCCCTCGTAGATTCGACAATAAACTCTTTTTCATGCGGCCCTCAATGAGTTATAAAGAAACTTTATCGTCTTGTTGCGGCGGTCGATTTTACGAGTCCAATATATCAAAGATCATTCTCAGGAAAATTATCTTCATCACTGCACAGGCTGTCAGTGTCAGTATAATTGACCTTTACCCCATATACGGATGCCTTATGAGCGCAGGTAACATCATTTTTTATCATTCTTCATTTTAATAGCGACTTACTTAAACAAAACAATATGCAATTGGATAACATAACATAAAATTATGACAAACTAGGAAGCAATTTACTACAATGAGCGCAAATTTGTTAATTTTGCAGGTTTTTGCTTCGAGGACCAATTGTCGGCTGTCACATTATGATTGATTCTTTCTATTGGTCTGTTTGGTATACTAGAACCTAGTACAACCCCAATAGCTCGCATGTACTCGCCGGAAAGGAGTGGCTGCCACCAAGCCACCCTGGCTCCAATGCTTTTCCCGCAGAAACGGATACAAGATTTCGTGAATCGAAACTACCTCCCAACTTAATTGGTTTCATAGCTAAACTTACAAAAAACATTTTTCTAAGTGTCGCATGACCTTCCTTATATGATGTTCAAGTGGCCTGATCCCTCGAAAAGGTTGCCGATCCTTGCTCTATGGATTTGTTTGTTTTTATAGTTCAGATACTTATCATCTTTAACTCCAGCCGTTGGAATTTCAGTACTTTTGAAAATTCTCTTTTTATTTTTTAACGGCACATCATTATTTTCTGGGTCCTCACGTTCAAACACTTCAGAGCTTTTAATCATTTTAATAATCTCCGGAACACTATCCTGTAACTTAAATATAGGTTAGACCCCTCTGACATTCGTCATAGCAAGTTCTTGCAGAACTCCCACATGTCTGGCATTCCTACAGGAAAGTAGAACTGAGAGGTCCTTGCAAAATCCAGAGATTTTTACGTGGCTGTATTTATGATAATTGGCATTTTTGCGGAATTTCTGTACCTGTATAGTGTAACTAAAAGCACCATCTACAGTGTTATGTCGAAAACTCTATTTGAATAAAATGACATGTGGGTATTTGCAATAAACGCCTCAATTAAAATATTATTTAATAGTCCAGTGCAAATGTTTATTGATCAACTTTGATAAAATTTGTTGCGTATTAAGTGAATATTTTCAACTATCCGTTCATGCAGGTTATGAGAATTTATTATACACGTCTCAGTAAATATGGATTTACCACCCTGGAGAATTTTTTCAATGAAATGTGGATTATTATTTACGCTATGCAACAGCCATCTACAAAAGTTGATTCGTAGCTCGCTATGCTTGTCATGGAAAACATGTTGCCGCCTAAGGAAGGAAATGAAAATAATGATACTTATCAATATGACAGAAAGATATATTAATTTTTAACATCGCCGTAGACACCTAATTCAATTATTACAATTCTTTGTAGCGACCGTGCGATGAAACTTATTACTTACCTTTTTATCAATAACTCGATAACGAAGGATAATTACAAAAGCTTCCATTCCATTTCTTTAAGCCCGCTGAATCAAATCCCAAAAGCACGGACACCAATTTGGGACAACATGCATAAAGATATTGAAAGTATTTGAACACCAAAATATCACAAAATGTAGTAGGACCTATCTCGATTACTGTTTAATTTAAATTATCATGAAGAAGAATTTAAAATATGCTTATGTTTATAGCATGCGTAATGTTGATGAAATAGAATAACATATGTATAGGAATAACAACTACTTAGAAAAGAAAAAGGCGATGATGTATAAACTTTTATTGAAGTGAATATACTTTGAATACGCTTCGTAGGAAGGGCACAAGCAGTTCTAGAATTGTTTTATTTTCTGATCAGTAGTTAAGGCTTGTTACGGGCCAAACGAGCTGTTTCGTCAACCCGTAACAGGATATGTGGAAAAAGGCCTACAGCTTAGCTCAGAGGAGTAGGGGTGGTTCACGAGAAACGCTTACGGGAGGAAATCTTTCTAGTTGTGTACAGAGAATGTCCAAATTAACAGGTGCCACCTACCAAGTCACAGCTGATTGTAGGTTCTCGTGGAAGGCCAAGCAGCCAGCAGCTTACGGGAATCGGACTCACCTTTATTGTGCCTCCCTCCGGTTTAGAAAGCTTGCAAAATTCATGCACACACAAATACAAAATACTCAACAATAAAAGAGGCAGTAAATTTTAAAACACATATAATTAAACTATTGGAAATGACACAATACAATAAAGACGGCAAATGGTGATTTTATAGGTCAGTATCACAAACTATTAATTTGAACGTTCAAGAAGCGGAACTCGCCGCCCCTGGCGTATGGTAATTAAATTCTCCAAATAACTACGTGGCCAGTGGCGTCGGAGTTTACACGAATAACACAATATATAAAATTTCACAATTAGTAGTACAAAAAAAGAAATTACAATCGACGACTGAAGGCCACTTCTTGTCGCATTAACAAAGAAAGGTTCAATCACTTACAATTTTGAAGGTTTCCACAACACAAAAAAAACTAGTTCCTTTACCTTGAATACCGGTGAATGGAGTAGAGAGAGGCAGGCACAATTTCGAGGCGTTCTCCAGATGCAGGTACAGAAAGGTAGATGTTCTTCGGAAAAATTTCGAGGCGAAGTATTTGCTGCACAACCCTCGTAGTTCGTCGCAGCAACGGCACATGTACAGGAACAACAAATGGGCTCTATAATAATCCGCCAAAGGCGATCGGCAAATTCGCAATGAATTGCCTTTCCAGTGATAAAAATTCCAGCGTGTTTCTTTAAATCCGACACTTGTCGATGTTCTGTTCACCCCACGGTGAAACAGCGATACGAAAATACACGCGATGGATACCCATCGAAAACATAAGCCGCCCCTGCAGTACTTGATTTATTAACGGTTCCCGTAGATGGAATTGGTAGATCGGAGTCGCGAAGGTGGAAGACCTACTGAAGAGCTAAACGCAACGCGAACCTGCATTCCCCCAAAAGATTACACCACATGGAGAAATATGATGCAATAGTACTGAAAGGAAATAACACGTGCTACTTCCGAGAATTGTTTTTGATCGGCAAATCTAGCCTACAAAGGGAACTTTCAAAGGCTCGCGGAAGTGGCCTCCTATATCTCCTACCTCCTCAATCTTAAAAAAATAATATAGCGATCGACTTAAGAATTACAATTAAAATAGAATTTTGATTCCTATGAAGCGGCAATTAAAATAAGAGTATAATTCAATTGAAGTGGCGAAACCAAATGAACATAATAGGCTTTGGTTTGCATACCAATTATTCATATGCACGTCGCGGTTTCAAGCTTACAATGTCTTGAGATTTCTGTAATTAACCATTATTATTTCTATGAATTCTACTAATACATAGACATATTAATAGACATTTTTAATGGTTTCCAATAAAGAGTGTTTATGGTACTTTTAAACAATGCAAAATTGGTGAGAATTTGCAAATTTTTCTATGGGACGTATTTTAAATATATTGACGCAGCTGGGTTACACATATAGAACAATGTAGGTTGCAGGATTCGAATCGTCCGCGTACGAATAATTAGTATTATAATACAACCGCTTTTGTAATTAGGGGACGTTGCAATAGTCGTTCAGAAATTATGTTCCAAATTTTACTATTTATCTTTACATAGATGTAAGTTTCATGTAATTATTGACGACAATCTACGCAAAATCAACTTTTGGGCCCTCTTATAACGATAATTCTTATTGCAAACATTACCAGAATCAGCAATGAATATTTGAATTATAATCTGATAGGACACTATCAACATCGTCTTCATCACAGCTTTCGCATGAGTTGCTTTTTTAGAATTTTCTTACTATGTACTTGTTTTCTCGTATTTCGTTTTACGCTGCTTTCCTTTACCATTTTCAAGATTTCTAGTTTCTCTTTCCACGTTTTTCAGTTGTTTCTGAAGCTCTGCTTGTGAGGCGTTTCTCCTCACAAGCTTAAGGGTATGTCACAATCTCTGCGTGTAGTTTTCTACGGTTCTCTACTTGGGTCCGCTACTTTGCGATTCATATCCCAAGATCTGGCAACTGACTTACTTAGAGTTTGATACATTTTTATAAAAACTATAAACCAATCATAGGCTGCTCCTTGTTTGTCTTTATTAAATCGATGTTGAAGTTTATTCTTCTCTGCAAAAATGTAGGCAAGAAGTCTACCGTCCTTAGATATAAGAGTATACCGAGTTTTTCTGAGCTTTGTAGTTATTGTACCAACTTTCTTTCATTGTTTTTGCCAAACCAGGCGGCAGACCCCAAGTAACTCTTTGTGCGTTTGCCTGAATTAACCCGACGTAAAAGAATCTCTAGGGGAATACCAAATTCGCTAGAAACTGAATTTCCACTTCCTGTCTGATCTTTCAAAGCTTCAGCAGCTGCTTTCAGATCATTTTGTGTCCACTAGCTCTGTTCGACACCCTTTTATAGTTGCGAGGCATTATTCTCCGCATAAAAGAAATGTACTGTGTAAGACAGTAACTCAAAGTTACCTTAAATAAGGTTTTTCATTTATATTATACTTAGTTATCAATATAAAAGCGTTATTTTCTAATGAAATTCAATGAATTAGTTATTTGAACATGTCATATATGTCAGCTCAGCTATTAGTTGTAGTAAATTGTAATTTTGCTTCTACTATAACCTCATATTGCTAGGAGCAAGCATTTTTTAGAACATTCTCAATGAAAACCATGCAAGTTTCAAATTGTAGAAGAGTGGCATGAAAATACATAATACGGTTTCCAATATATCTTAATTAGGAGTGGATTTTAAGGAACAATCATGGTAGCATAATCATTGCAACGTATATTCTCGGTTTTGCTTACAAATATTAATGTATGGCATCTTACCCAGCTTGGCGTTTTTAGTCATTGTAACATACAAATATTACGTACTTTACTTCGAAATAACAAGCGTTAACAAAATTGTGGTCAAATAGGTCATGATTTATTATTTTCTTGCGCAGGCAGGTTGCTCATTTACTTATGTTGACGTTTCTTTGAGACACATAACTTCACTTTTGATCGTTTCTCTAATGCATTTGGCTTTGAATTCCTAACTGTGGAATAATAAAACCCTATAAAACACCAGGTTTTATTTTACTGCAAATACTGCATTCTATAAATTTTGTAGAATTCGTGGACTATTGTTTATTTCTTCAATGAGTTGTTGAAATTTAAGTTAATGTAAATTATTGATTGGAACCCCAAATATAGAATTTTTACCGTATAGCCTTAAAAAGAAGTCGCAAGATCTTAAGGAAAAGGAATGACTGCAATTCGACGATTATCCAAGAATTGTTCTAGCGTTGTGAGAATTGGAAGAGTGCAATTAGGAGTTGCACCATCTTGCTGGAAATAATTATAATGGAGTTTTTCATTGTGTAGTTCGGTCAAAAATGCTCGTAAAATATCTTTCTGATGCCGCATTGCGTTGATGTTAACCCTATAAATATATGTTAATAAACAGCTGATAAGACAATTTATTACCGTGAAAAATATAGGGCCAATTATTCTCCTTGCTAAGACACTTATCATTCTAGGATGTAAAGGAGTTTAAATAAACGCATAAAATATCCGGCATTCCGAAATCCATAGTCTCGGAATTAACAAATTCTGTCCTCGTTTCTAGAGAATCTTAGTCATAGAGCATTCTCATCAATAGGCAGAGTATTTAAGAATCATTCGTAAAACTGTAAACTATGTGGAGGGTTAGCTGGCAATACCTTTTGAACTACTAGCAGTCGCTAAGGATAAGAAGACAACTCTGTGTGCAATATTGCTTGATACATTCCCAGAAATAGGCCTGCTTGTTGTGATATGAGGTCAATTAATCATGTTGGTTAATTTTTCATTATTTCCCTATCTTCTTCTACAGTTTCTAGTACGTGCCGATAGTCGTCCATTGCAACCCTTTCATACTACACGTCCTGATTTACGGAACAGTGTGACCCATCATTCTACAGTTACTTAAAACTGATGATGGCTATATGAAATCTTATATCCCAAAACATTTCCGTTATTTGCCTACCTTCTTTTACGGTTTCTATAGTACATACTGATGGTCCTCCATTGGCACGCTTTTATCCTACACCTCCTGATTTACGGAACAGTGTGACCCATCGTTCCATAGTTACTTAAATCTGATAGTGGCTATATAATATCTATTGTCCCAAAACGTGTGCATTATTTGCTTTTTTTCTGAGGTTGCTATAGTACGTACTGACGGTTGTCTATTGGCACCCTTTTATCCTACACTTCCTGCTTTACGGAACAATGTGACCCACCATTCTATAGTTACGTGAAACTGGTAGCGGCTGTATAAAATCTTATATCCGAAAACATTTCCATTATTTGCCTACCTTCTTTTACCGTTTCTATAGTATATACTGATGGTCTTCCATAGGTAACCTTTTATGGAACAGTGTGACCCATCGTTCCACAGTCATTTAAAACTGATGGTGGTTATATGAAATCCATTGTCCCAAAACGTTTCCATTATTTGCTTCTTTTCTGCGTTTGCTATAGTACGTACAGACGGTTGCCTGTTGGCACCCTTTCATCCTCCACTTCCTGTTTTACGGAACAGTGTGACCCATCGTGCTACAGTTACTTAAAACTGATGGAGGCTATATGAAATTTATTGTCCCAAAACGTTTCCATTATTTGCTTTTCTTCTGCGGTTGCTATAGTACGTACTGACGGTTGTCTATTGCCACCCTTTCATATTACATGTCGTGATTTACCGAATAGTGTGATCCATCGATCTACAGTTACTTGAAACCGATGGTGGGTGTATAAAATCTTATGTCCCAAAAATTTCCACTATTTGCCTACCTTCTTTTACGGTTTCTATAGTACATACTGATGGTCTTCCATTGGTACCCTTTTATCCTACATTTCCTGATTTATGGAACAGTGTGACCCATCGGTCTAGAGTTACTTAAAACTGATGGTGGCTATATGAAATCTATTATCCCAAACCGTTTCCATTATTTGCTTTTCTTCTGAGGTTGCTATAGTACGTACTGACGATTGTCTATTGCCACACTATTATATTACACTTCCTAATTTACCGAATAGTGTGACCCATCGATCTACAGTTACTTGAAACAGATGGTGGTTGTATAAAATCTTATGTCCCAAAACATTTCCATTATTTGCCTACCTTCTTTTCCGGTTTCTATAGTACATACTGATAGTCTTCCATTGGCACCCTTTCATCCTACACTTCCTGATTTATGGAACAGTGTGACCCATCGGTCTACAGTTACTTAAAACTGATGGTGGCTATATGAAATCTATTGTCCCAAAACGTTTCCATTATTTGCTTTTCTTCTGAGGTTGCTATATTATGTACTGACGATTGTCTGTTGGCATTCTTGTATTCTATATTTTCCGTTTTACGAAACAATGTGACCCACCGTTCTACAGTTACGTGAAACTGGTGGCGGCTGTATAAAATCTCATGTCCCAAAATATTTTATATATGGATACGTAAGCAGGTTTGGTTCGAGATATAACAAAAATTATCAATAGCTCAAACACTTATTTATTATAAAACAGAAAAAAATGATTCCTATATTTAATAAATATAGTTAAAGTCTAAAATGAAACAAACTCTATACTACAAGTGATGATACACTTAAATAGATAAAATTAAACTCTAATACCGGAATGATTTAAAACTGAAAATTATTTTAACCCCCAAGATGTATTAGCAAACTACAAGAAAATTAAGCATTTCTATTACCATTGCAATAATATTTTGAACGCCGCGCCGTGACAATTGGGGAAGCGGCAGGACAAACAAGCATTATAGCCAGGCATTCAATGAAGTTCTAAAGGAACTGAAAAAGACCATGAACAGAGATTAAACGGATGCTACATAATTTCTGCATTATTATGAGAAAAGTTTTAATACTGATTTGTAATCACTATAAGGAATTTAAGAAAAATACGGATGCGATGCTAGGACTGTATATCGACGACGTAACACTGTTAAAAGTAGTTTTCGTGTTGCAATGTGTCCTCAATTTATGGTAGCACCTGTGTTAAACATTTAGTAGATTTTCACGCTTATGCAGTCATGTGATCTACATCTTCTAAATTCCTTCCTGTGAGTTGATTTTTGGCTAAAGTTATATTACGTTAATACTACCAAAGAGACTTCAATTATTAAACAAAGTGTACATAATAATAGGTACAATTCTAAAGTTATATTATACAATTTAGCAACTCTGACAAAGTTGAATATATTGTAATTCCATGTGTTGGTAATACTTATATCAGAGAAGATAACGAAAATCTTAGAATACCTTATTAAATGCAAAAGATATGACTAATGATTTGTGCAAATGAGGTTTTTACAATTTGGATTGTTCACGGTATAATTTTGAATATTATAGGTCAGGACGGTTATAAATTTTGATACCAGATGCAAAAAATAAAAACACTCTGATACATACGGACATCTAGCAAAATCAAACTACCCTAATACATGTTAGATCACAACCATGGGCTGACATCAAATAACAGTATAATATTTTTACATTTCTGTGACGATAAACGTAAATTGGGTATACTCGAAGCCTTTCAAATTCACAAACACACTTTAAGAAACACACCTTTAATGAATGAGCAAATTGAGCCTCGAAATTTGCCGTTATTGAAAGTTTTCTAATAGAACATCAGAGCCAAGTTCAAAGCCGACATTCAGTATACTGTTTCCTTCGTTTTACCTTATTTGCATTGCTTTTAAAAATCACATCGAAATACGTAAAAGCAGCCAATAGCTAAATTGAAATTGCTAATAATATTGTTTTGATTTACTAATTATTATTAAGTTTAACGAACTAAAGCAAAAAACTATTTACTGATTCTGTTCATTTCCTAACGAACCAAAGAAAATGGATTCACGAATGTTATTTCAGTAGATTTTGTAAATGATACGAGTATGTTTACTTTGTTGAAATCGTCAATAGTTTTACCAATTCCGTAGTTAGAGTTTGTCTTTAATATATACGTACCTATTTATAAAAAAAATTGTTATTTGTGTATAAATAGCATTTTTATACGGTTTGTTTTGTCTTTAAATGCCAATCATTTATTGCCTCCAAGAAGAAATTTTTTAGATCATGTGTTGCTATTTACTTAACCAATTGTAGGATAAACTCATAATATAAGATATGTATTTCCCCAAGATATTACTATAGAAAAGTAATTCGATTTGTGTTTTTCTAGGTCAAAGCTAACCGACCCATGTTGCTGTCAAATGTAGTTTCGCGGATTTTCGTTATTTCATTCCTTATCACTCCAAGAATTTGTTTAGCGTGGTTGATAAAAATGATTGATTTGTTTCCATTTCAGTTCTTTGACTTTGTATTGTTTATTGACTGCCTAATTGTTCTACTGTAAGATGCAACTGGAAACATACTATAAATTGTAATAAAACCTTCTTCGAATGTAATTTTTTCATAAATTAAATACATACAGGGTAGTCGAAAATTGGCCGACGAATTGATCCGTATTTACTGTGAGTCTGTCTTTAAAAATATCTCAAATTTGTTGGGTTGTATGTTTGAAACTGTGGAATAATTCAAATGGTAAACGAGACAACGGCACCTAATTAATTATTTTGGTTGCTAGTGAGACGACTACAGCAAACAAGCCATCAAAATGATGTTTCTGTTGTTTACAAAACCAGATCAACAAATGGTAATTTATTATAATTTCATTTAAACTGTTGATTTACAACTCTTGAAATAGTAAACAAAACTGCATTGCGTAGCAAAAATGTGGTTTAAAAGTCTTAGTAAAGTGCCTTAGTTTGTGTTGTCATCCTAGCTACAATAATATGCGACTTTTATAGGTTAGAGACATTCGATTAGTAGACAGGATATTCAGTATTGTATTAAAGTGAAAACATTCATGAAAATTAATACTTGTGATACAAGAGTTGCCACAGTAGTGTAAAAAATAGGCTAAAGTTAACCTACTGTGTAATATACTATTGAGGCATGAATTAGTCAAATCTTTTCTACACATTGTATAACGTTTAGCTAAGCTACTGATTCTGTGACATAGAATTATAATCAATTATTTTTATTTTGGAATCTTACACCGGATGAGGTTCCCCTTTTAAGATTTTCTGTTAAGAAGGTTTATGTGGGACAAAAGTTATTAAATCGACATCGACGTATAGGCTACTTTCTATACAAGTAGTTTAACAATGAACCAACGTTTCAAGTTTATTCTGTGCCTAGTTTCGTAGAGGGCAAATCAATGGAATTAATTTTTTTAAATGTTCAATGAGCGTAGAAGTTCAAATTATAGTGGATATGGTTGGAGGCTTACATGCTACACATTTTCTTGTGATAACGATATGGGGAACGTTAATATTAACATTGATTTATGTGTATTGTATTACGTACACATTAAGCGTTTTCCAAGGCAGAAGACAACAGTGATCTTATTGTTAAGCTATTTTCATCAATAAAGAAACGTGGAAGTCATTTATTGAAAGTTGTAGAAGATCCATCATAACATATTGTCATGATATTTTGGTTAGCCTTGTAATTTCCTTCTCTACGTTATCTTTGTGTTAACTTTAGTTGGTTTGGTGTACAATGTTTGGCACATCGAAGTATGTGATCAAGGATGTTCATTCATTTTTAGAAAGACGTAGGCGTAGATCGAATGAGATCGTTGAAGTGTTTCGATTGGCTAGACATGAGGGTTGTCAGGGGAATGACGAAATAATTTAGTGTGCAAAATAAAATGTAAAAAGCTGCGGACGTGAAAACTGTTCACAGGAATCCGAGCTTGATAAAAATTCAAAATTAAGTAATAACAGTGTTAAGTTTAGAATGGAATATGTTTAGGTTGATTGTAACTTTACTAAACTATTAAAAGTTGGAGTCTAAAGAAACTGGTAATTTTTTATTTCGAATGCATACAGATTTAATGACAGCGAACTACGAAGGTGTGGTACAATAATTTATGAGCGACCCAGTAACCGAGATAGACCCCTATGAGAGCTAGTCGAATGTAAGATTAAGTGATTACATGAAACTGAAGTTTAAGTTGAGTTTGAAAAGTACGCTGCTGTCCGTACACGACAATATATTATGTGTTAAAATAAAAATAGGGCTAAAATTTTTGTCTCGACCCAAATTATTACTTCCGACACCAGACAACAAAATTTACCGTGGACACGGCTACAGTTAGCTAGCTCAGGGAGTAGGGGTGGTTCGCGGAACGCAATTACAGGAAGAAAGTTTTATGATGTTATTATACAAGGGGTATATCAAGATAAGGGGGCCCCACGGTTTCAAACTCAGCTCTGCGTGATTCTCGTGAAAGAGTGATTCGGACCTACCTTGGGAAGCTTCTTCCTGGAATTCAAGCTGGTAATAAAATATACACAAAGAAGGAAAGTAAACACGTCAACAAGTTTTAGGTTGCTCACAATGGTTATAAATACATATATTGAACAACATCAAGAAGGACACAGTTATGCACACCCAAAAATAAAATTATAAACGTTCCAAAACGAGAACAGAGTCGGTTCTAATACAAATTTACCATGAATATAATCAAATAGAACCAAAGGAACACCTCGATTGTTTGAACTTGTCGTCTCAGCCCCCACTGGATACCATATTTACGGTAAAGATTAAAACAACACTATCTACGTAGCCATACTAAGACAGAATCGGCACTGTTTTCGACTACGGGAAAACTTTTAGGTTGTGGTACCTGAATTAGGTGGAGGGGATATGAAACAGGAGCTGAGGAATCTGCTTTACAGGTGGACCCAAGAATGATAACAGTGCGGAAGCAGGCATTTAGAGAACAACGGGGATGGTTTTGGCATTAACCTGGGAAATCTCACTACTATCTCCCAGACGGAAGTGTTTTTGGCTATCACGACCTGTTCAACGACCACGATGCAGAGAGTTTATGCAAATAAACGCCTGAATGTTACTGTCACTGGCACTACACAACAGAATAGTTCTGGAGTGGGTGATGAGACACGAAGGCTTTGAAGGCAATGAAAGGGTAGACCAGGTAGCCAAACTGGGAACTGCCAATCCAACAGTTGGTCACGAACCCACGTGCGTGGGTACTGTCAAAGACCTTCTCAGTATACAACATGGATCATCTTTGGAGGGAATTTAAGGACTAAGGCAATCATAGACGCTCGTGAACGACCTATCCAGGAGCAAACTGACAGAAATACTGCAATTAAGGAAGAAAAACCTGAGAGTGCTAACGGGATTATTTACAGGACACTGTCGCCTCAGGACGCACCTCAATGATATTGGGGTAATAGAAGACCTAACCTGCAAATTCCGCGAGGAGAATAAAAAAACGTCGCTCTACATTCTATGCGAATGCCCAGCGCTGGGCTAGGCACTATTATCTTGGGGTGCAATTCGCTGAACTCGAAGAAATCACAAACGCACCTATCAACAGCCCGGTAACCTTTATTAGATGAGCAGGATTGATGGAGTAAACTTACCCAAGGGGCACAATAAGCCGCAGAACTTCAGTGCAATGGGCTTTGGACCACACCTTAAGCGAAATAATAATAATCTACGTAACCAGTTACACCTCAGCCCGTTAACATAATATCATATAATTTAGGTATTTGGTTGAATTAACCAACAACACAACCGAAGTTTGTTTACTTAATCGTGAATACAATACAAATTACAACAGGAAAGACCCGTTGACCCGCAATCGGCGGGGATAGGTGGAAAAAGGCCAGCAGCTTATCTCAGAGGAGTAGGGGGGGTTCACGGAAATCGCTTACGGGAGTAAATCTTTCTAGTTGTGTACATGGTACGGTGAAAATAACGGGCGCCAACTTCCAAATCACAGCTGATTGCAGGATTTTCTAGAAGGCCGAGAAGCCAGCAGCTTACGGGAATTGAACTCACTTTTATTGTGCCTTCCCTCCTGTTTAGAAAGCTTGCAAAATTTATGCACACACAAATACAAAATACTCAACAATAAAAGAGGCAGTAAATTTTAAAACACATATAATTAAACTATTGGAAATGGTGATTTTATAATTCAGTATTACAAACGGTTAATTTGAACGTTCAAGAGGAGAAACTCGCCGCCCCTGGCGTACAGTATTTAAATTCTCCAAACAACTACGTGGCCAGTGGCGTCGGAGTTTACACGAATGACACAGTATATAATTACTCTTTACAATGAGTAGTACAAAAAAGAAAATGACAATCGACGACTCAATGCTGTTTCTTGTCGCATTAAAATAGAAAGGTTCAATCACTTAAAATTTTACAAGTTAACGCGTAAAAGGTTTTTTCACAACACAAAAAAACTAGTTCCTTTACCTGGACTTTCGGTGAATGGAGTAGAGAGATAGGCAGTCAGACTTTCGAGGTGTTCTCCAGATGCGGGTACGGTCTGGGGTATTTTCAGGTCCGGGAAAAAGGTAGGCGACGTTCCTCGAGAGACGTTGAAACAAAATAATTGCTGGGACGCCCCTGGGGATTAGCTTACTTCCGATGAGGAGGTTCAGACGATTAAAGCAACAGCTCCAAGAAGCACAACTTCCACGGGTTTTTAAATCGATTATATCCGATAAAGATCGATAGGACAATTATACTTAATTGTCCATGCACCAAAGCTTAACACTGCTAATATTTATTTAAATCCGACTACGGTAAAACTCAATTAAGCATTAAAGCCTCGAAGGAACCCGTTATCAGAAGAAAAATCGTCGTTCTGTTCCAAGAGTCTAGCGCCTACTTTGTTTCTTTACGGCTCCCGTAGATGGAAAGGGCCACCGGAGTCGGGCGAAGGTGTAAGGTCGACTGAAGAACCAAATGCAGTGCGCACACGCGCCGGTCAAAAATATTACACCACAAGGAGAAATATGATGCAATAGTTCTGGAAGGAAATAACACGTGTGACTTCCGAGAATAAACATTTGCGAGAATTGTTTCCGATCGGCAAATCTAGCCTACAAAGGGAACATTCAAAGGCTTTACGAAATTGGCCTCTCATAAATTAAATTTTAAGAAAATAACGGAAACTGTAATCATCATAAAAATGGCATTAAAAATAGAATTTTGATTCCTATGAAGCGGCAATTAAAATACGAGTTTAATTCAAATGAAGTGGCAAAACCAAATGAACATAATAAATTGTAGCATAATTCAACCTTATCAACGCCTGGGTTAGACTAACAGTAAGACTCATGGCAGATGTACGTGTTTGCGGTTCGATACTCCCAAGCAAAAGGGTTGAGGACCGCGATAGAGTAGTTGCCGCAGTGCTTGACGTGGGAGTTATTGTATCAAACTCGCTCAGGTTCGAATCCTGAGCACTGCACTTTCCCAGGGTGTTTGTACTGTCTGTCATAAACGAATACCGGAAGAAGAAAAGGACAGCTCGCAGACGTCTCTGGTTCCGGCAGATTACTATTTGTGCGTTTCGATGCTATATTTACTTTATCTACACGTATGTTGAAGGTGAGCTTGGGGGAGCAGCGGTAATTTCAATGACAATAGAAGGTTCGCGGACAGGTGGAGACGAAAAATATATGGACGGGACTGGACGATAGGAACATCAGAAGCGGTAGACTAGATGGTGCGGACAATAGAAGCGATGACGATAACGATAACGGCACAAAGCGAGTACTGGGAGCGAAAGCTTCTTACAGCGTTTGAATCTCAGAAAAGAAAAGAGGTAACGGCCAATTTAATTTGTAAAAAGGAAAAGGAAACCACACGGTAATCCTTACTGTAGCGTTGGTTCTGGTGTACAAAAATCCGACTTAACTGTTTACGATAAATGATGATTGTCACCAACTGTTGACGATAAGCGATAATTATCACCGGGTAACTAACTCGTGTCCAAATATTCTCATCAAAACTACACAACCGGATTCTTACAGCGTTAAAAAAAATATATAAGAGTGCGGAAATATTACCGACCGTACACAAACATATTTAATAAATCAGTAAACACACTAGCAGTCAGCCCAATGAAAGAAGTACCTTTCCTTCTTAGAATTGCTTGGTACAATATTATTTTTCTGAAGTTACTAAATAAAGTGTGGCAGGTAGCCCAGGCACATTTTTTAATGATACAAAATGGAACCGCTTGTTAGACATAGACATAGAAGTATTTTAGCAAGTATTTCTCACGTTACGGCATGAAAGATGTGCAAGGATACGAACGTAAAACTATATTCGTTAATTACACCAATCAAAACCTATAAAATTATCCTGGTTAAAATAATCGGCCGTTACGTATTTGCATAAAATTTACAGTACGTTTAAATTAAAACTTATTTGACCACTTGAAAAAATCTAGAGATACTGAATTTCTTCTATACCTACTTTTCTTTTCTGCCGTATTTCCAAATGGATTTAGAATTTAAGTCAATCTGAATTTAGTTTACAAATTTCGTTCTTTAGATATACAAAGTACACATGAAGCCATTATAGTTTCGGGCAGTATGTCCATTACTGTTGAAATGTGAAACCACTTACCTGCCATAAACGAAGAGCACCTTTATTAGTACATCTGCCCATTAGTGGAAGTGGGTGGGTATTAAAATTTTATTTACCGGGCGCTGGTACTAAACATCACTTTGATCGATAGATACCTGGTGATTTTAGAAGCTAAAGTTACGTGGTAACAAATCCAATTACATTGAGTGCAGTGTTTACACCATAGCCACGTTTATAAACCTGATGGAGTTTCTAATCAACTGCAAATAACCTTCAGCAAATAAATTTCAGCTATGTTATTGCATTTAGTCTTTATTTGCAATTAGGTATCAAATTTTTCATGAGGCGTACATGCGTCGGTAATGCAATCCTGCTCGTAAACAGTAATTACGATCGTATGGCTGAAAGTTTTCCACTATTTTATGTCGAACTGTGAAGTTTCAGATCATTTATCTGCATTAACTATACTTTACCGTACCTGCCCCGAAGGCGATCAATTTTAGGAATGAATAATCACTGATTTCCCCGTTTTGCCTGGAAATAGTCTTAGACACTAGGAAATAATTCATAATTTCGTTTGGTGTAAAGTTAACAACCCCTTTGCTTCCCGTTTCCGGGGCACAATGGCCAACCAGAAATGGAAGGGCACTCCGCGAAAATAACGAGGCAATGTTTGTGGCAAGCAAATTCATTATTATCTTTTCTCGATTTTTATGAGACCTCTGTTTGGCGTTTGACATCGATTGGGGTTGTTAGAGAAACGCGGAAATTGATGCGAGAGGACGTTTGTGGACGCCCAGCGACCAGTTTTTATATTGATATTTATGAATATGGCATTGGAGTGATCGTTGAGGTTAAATTTTTATAGCGAAGGTAACGACCCTTATTTTTAGATTAGATTTTCGGAGAATTCACGCGAATATGCTCCTTTTTAGGTTAAAGCTCTAAAAGAAGTTCCGACTACCGTATAGTTCTGTCTAGTGAGCTTAGAAATAGTTTCAAGACGAGCGGATATTCTACTTTAAGCAGAACTAGCTGAACCTGTAGGCTACACGCAACGCGTTGTTTGATAACTTAACAAAATACTATGCTTTGTGGAAATTTGTAATACGCACTAATATCTTCCGAGGCAAAATTATTTGTATACAGCTTGTAACGGAATGACTTGGCCAAACTTTATGGCCAAATTAATGACCGCATAAACACTGGCTGGAAATGAATATTATTGACATTTGTAATTCAAATAAAAAGGAATAACAAAATTTAACGCATTCATTAATTATTAATATTAAATAATACAAATTAGAAAGTGTTATTTATATCAAATGCTCGAAGTGACCGCCATGGACAAGAATACGTACCCCACAGCTCTTATTATTGATTGCTTAATACGTTGAAAAATATCAGAAGTATTGATAATTAATTGAAAATCATGCACGAAGCGATTTCAAAGAATTTTTAATATGAGTTTGGTAAAGAATATTATTTAAGTTTCCCCACCAGAAATAGTCGCGTGGATTGCAATCTGGGGAGCGCGGACGCCGTTCAATTAGTTATGTTCTGCCAACCCAATTATTAAAGTAATTGGTGATGTAAAACCAAAATGTGCAGAAGCCCCATCATGCATGCACCATATAAATTACGGCGCGTTTGTAATGGAACCTCTTCCAGTAATATTGCTAGCTGTCCTCTTTATAATTTTCATAATTAGGTATCGGCGGAAAACAATTAGTCAATCAACTATATATCAATTATGCTGGTCCAAACATTACAGACAAATATTTGAGGATGCCTTGAAGATGATATTGAGTGAACTAGCGTTTGCTCATTATGATTATTGTGGATATTTATCACTGCGTTTCTTGAAAACTTTGCTTCGTTGCGTCATTGCGTTGGTCTAAAACTCATCGACAAAATTGCAATCTTTGCAGAAAATCAGTTTCCAACAAATCTTGCACTCGCTGTAGGTACATTAAATGGATACAATACTTATTCGAAAAATTGATCAATAGCAATCCGTCTAGTATTAGGTACGGCCTCAAGGATCTGAAAAACATCTTTCTCTGCTGTAATACTGGATAAATCTTAATTGCGATTATTTCAATATAATTTTCATAAATAAGATGCTCCAAATGACAGTAATGATACTGTATAAACGTGATTTTAAGATAATTTTTCTAAATAGGCTGTTAGAGAATGCTCTTAATCAACAGTTTTACAAACAACCTATACCTCATTAAAGCGGTTTCCATGATTACTGATATTTGTAGTTATTTAGTATTTCTTACATTATATTTCTTAAATTCAATGGCATCCAGTAATCTTAAATAAAATTAAGGAACTGTGCGTGGTTAAATGGTTTGGATTTAAGACAGACCTATACTGATATGATTCATCAACGGAAATGTAACTACAGTTATGCTCTAAACACATAGGGATCAGGGGTATTGTAATATGTAAATGAGGAGAAAATATATATATATATATATATATATTGTGATTAATTTGGACTCATTAGCTCGTTCGATGTCAATTTTAAAGGATACTCGTTCATTTTTATGAAGTCTTAGAATTCGGTTTTTTTGTGGTAAATAATAAAGGGCAGACCATAACGCAGATAACTTCTTGCTTGGTTGGAAACACTGCCAAACTCGTATTTTGATATAAACCTACGACAAAAAGAATTATTGATAATATTCTTATTTAAAAGCTTATATATGTAAAGAAATACGTATAGAAGATACAATAAAATGCCTCGGGCTTAATTTTAAGATTAGCTCTGATATTTATGAAGTCACGAAGGAATTTACTGCATTATTGGAACAATTAGTGGAAATGTGTTTTGGACATTTGTGATGTATAAAGGGTGTTTTAGAAGTTAATTTAGGATTTGTGTTAAGTGTTTATGAAGTTAAAACATGTTTGGACAGTGACGCCGTTAAATTATGAACATTTTTATATTTATTATTTACCTATCAAAATATGTATTTCAATTGTATAATTTGATCCAAGTATCCTTTGATTATTTTTATGTAATTTTGGCATCGTTGTTAAGGAGATTTTGTCCGTTGTTAAGAAGTTTGTTGATGTTGACAAAACAATGAACAAAAGATCATGTTTGTATTTACGTGAGAATACACGCCTTTCCTCCAAAAAAAATTAAAAAAAAGTTAATATTGTTAATATAATAAAGTATTCGTTTGTGTGATTTAAAAAACGAGTTTCAGTGAAGATAGTGAAAGCTGGTTTTACTCACAAAGTTAATTTTTGAGTAATTTGATCCTCTTCGAAGTTGTGAGATGTGGCAGAATTGCGCACCGCAATTTGGGACGCTGCTTCGGAGGCTGTTAAACAGATCAAGGACGGAAATAAGAAATATGTATATATACTTGTATGAAGAGCTGACTCCAAAAGGTAATACAATTATTACGTACCTAGACAGGAAGCACGAGATTACAGGAACACCGAGGCGACAACAGAAAACAACATTTTAAAACTGCCGAATATTACTTAGCATTTTCTATAAGCATTTATAGGTTATAATACGCAGACCGGCTAAGGCGTTGGACTGACTGGAATTGCTTGCGTTTAGGTAGTTGATGTATTTGCCCATTTACTCGTAGTTATCCAGTACGTTATATGCAGATCCGACTACTGAGATTGTGAGTAAACATGTTCGAGAGCTAGTCCTGGGATTTATATCTTTGTTTAATATTTTGGCGGCAAGTTTTAAATTTGTCACCTGGCACCCATTTATTTTCAAAGTATTAAAAGTTATCTTTCAATTAATAAATATAAATGCTAGTTGCAAGAAAATTTAAAATTAATTTATCTTTGTTTCCTCCTCCTTAATTATTAATTAATTATTTATAACAATATATATATTATACATCATTAAACAAAATGTTTATTGTGTACAAATACATTAAATTATCCAAGATGTTGAAAGGAAATGTTTATGTGTTCTAAGAAGAGCCCATTTCCTAAGTTGTTTGTTTGTTTTTATTGGGCGAGATCTAGGACAAAGATTTCCAAGCATCCCTAAACACTGCAGCCATCATTGACTTAGTGTACATCCTAACTAATAATTTTGCCTGGCCCCGGCCGGATTCGAACTCGCGTTCCATTACCTAAGTTTGGTATCCAAAGCTATTTTACCTTTTAGCAACAGCCATTTCAGTGAAAATAAACTATTAATTGATGTAGTTTAAAAGCATTCGCCAACTCGGCTTACTCGGCGAACGTCTTCTACTTTTTTTCATCGAGAGTCTTTCTCCTTCGTCTTTTTTACTTTCAACTCTCTTAAGTCATCTTCCACGTCTGCACTTTATTTTCATCACCTCATTACAGCACATCATTCTTCATCCGGATTACGTATCCTAGCCATTTTAACCGCTGTACCTTTACTTTGGCCATTATATCCGAATCTTCATATAGGTCTTAGTTCATGGTTCATTCTCCTGCTTGTACTAGACCGCATATTCGATTTATGTCTTTATTTCAAAGATTCCTAGGGATTTCCTGTCTTCTTGCTTTAGAACCCATGATTTGATTGCATATGTAACTACTGGCTTTATTATTGTATTATATAATCTCTTTTTGGTTTCTTTTGGTAAAGCCCTTGATCAAAATATGTTCTCAATTGCATAACAGCTTCTGCTTGATTCTACACTTGTCGGATTGTTTTCTGTGATCATGCTTAGTAGATATTTAACTTCTTGTGTTTTCTCGAATGTGTTGTTATTTGCTCCAATGTTGCCATGTTCTCTTCTTCTTATATCTTTTGCCATCGGCATATATTTGATTTTTCCCTCATTTGCCGTCGGTCCCACCTTTTTGCTTCTTTTTCTATATCACAGTATGCTATCTTTAACCGAAACTGAAAAACAGTAATTGTAAAACTAGTGCAGAAATTAAATAAACGTACAAGAAAATAATTGGAAAAGGTATTTGGTCCATTCAGTAGATCGCAGCTACTATTTCACAAAATTGCTGTGATATTTGATATTCACTGGCATAATCCAATTTTATGTTAAATTTAAGTACGTTAGCAAAGAACGTTACGCAGAATAAAAGAAATTTCCCAACTTTGTATATTTGTATACACATCCGCTAAAATTCCTCTTAAATAACAGTAGGTTATTTATTTTTTCCTCTTCCAAGTGCGTATACCTGCATTTTTTGGGCATGAACTTCTGAAAGTTTTATTTTTAGGTATACGGCGTATACCCGCGTATGCTTTATATACCCGTATGAGGCGTGTACCCTCGTATGACGCATATAGTCGCGTCTGCAGGGTATACCCGCGTACCTGGCGTATACCCGCGTATACTTCGTATACCCGTCTATAGGGCGTATACCCGCGTAACCTGCGTATACCTGCGTGTGTGTCATATACTCGTCATATACGCCTCGTATACTGCCGTATACGACGTATACCCGCCTATACAGCGTAAGCCCGCGTATACGGCGTATACAGCGTATACCCGCATATATCCCGGAATACAACACTGTCCCTACGTATCTCTGTAACCCGAAAGCGTTGAACGGATTTGTGACATATATATTAAATTGTTTGTATTAATGATTTAATTACGTATCAGAGATATTTGTAAATTAAATGGATGCATTGTGTAGGAGCTACATTTTTAATAATTAAGTGTAACACTTAGATATTTTTAAACACAAGTATTAAAAATATGATTTCTAATTTGTTTATCTTCCATATGTGTAAACCTGCATTTTTTTGGTATAATCATCTGAAATTTTAATCTTTTGGGTAGGTACATGGCGTATCCCCGCGTATACGTCGTATACCCGCGTATACAGCATATACCCCGGAATACAGCAGTGGTCACTATGAATCTCTTTAACTCGAAAGCGTTAAACATATTTGTGAGATATATAGGGAATATTTCTTTTTAGTATACATTGCCTATATATACTTTTAAAAAGAATGTTACGGTCCAATCGGGCTTTTTGGACGATTCGTAACAAAAAGGGGCTACAGCTTAGCTCAGAGGAGTAGGGGGAGTTCGTAAAAATCGCTTATAGGAGAAAATCTTTGGTTGTGTACAGGGCGAGTCAAAATAAGTGGGCGCCACCTTCCAAGTCCAGCTGATTGTGTAGATCCTCGTGGAAGGCCGAGAAGCCGACAGCTTATGGGAAAGGAACCTACCTTTAATTGTGCCTTCACCTGTATATTTAAAGCTGGCAAAATCCTTACACAACAAGTACAAAAGACACAATAAGACACAGCAAACTTTAAAACACATATAATGATATGAATATTGGTTAAAATATGACAAGTTTAACACCAAAAATTCGAATTACAGAATCTTAATTCTTGAACGCTCATAGAACAGAACTCACCGCCGTTGACACACACAATATTTATGTTAAAATGACTGTGTGGTCAAAGGCGTAAAGTTTACAGGAAAATACAATGTATAACACAAAATTTCCCTCGTACTTTACACTTTGAACAAATACAGTCCGCAACTGAAGGTCGCTTCCTGTTTCCAGATACTAAAAGATTCAATATTGAATTTTGCAAGTTGCACGTAGAGATTCGCTTCACAAAAACACAAAAAAACTAATTCTTTACCTTGAAGAGGAGACGGCACAATATACGGCGATTTCCAGTTGCTAACGATGAACGCCAGCGAAGACAGGAACCTTCGATGGTTTGGGAGAAATGCCTGCAGAACCACGGGCGTTGGGCTTCGAAGATGATCCGCCGAAAGGCGATTGGTCAACTCACTAAAGAGTTGCCTTTTATTGGGGTTGAATCAAGTTATTCCTTTTTAATCCGGCAGTAGCCGACGGCCTGTTAAATACCCCTTGGTACAACAGCGGAACGGAAAACACATAACAGATACCCCTTTCAAAAAACCCGAGAGCCGCCTCTGCTGTACTTAACGTAATTACGGCCCCCGTACGGGCGATCGGAGTCCACAAGGATCGGAAATGAACTAACTCAAACTGCAATGGGGACCTGCACTTCTCCCCTCAAAATTGCACCACATTACAAAATATTACGCAAGAAGTTCTAGAAAGTTCTGGAATTGTTTTTAACACTCCGAGTTCCAGGAAGTGTTCAAGGTCTAGCGCCGAAGAAAAACAAGAGCTTGCAGTTTTCACACAAAGGAACTATTAACGCATCTCGAGCTTCGAAAGACAAAACAAAATACCGAAAATAGTAACCTAAAATAAGAATTCAATTAAAACAGCGATATTCATTCCTACGAAGCGGCAAACAAATTACGGAATTAATAAAGTGTAGCGGCAAATTTGAATATCACATAACAAGAACGCAACAATTACGCCGAATGTGTAGGCAACCAACTATACAGACAACTAAAGCATGCTATGGCCAACACAATCAAATTAATTCAATGTTTAAAAATAAAATTAATCTTTATTTAGTGTCTTCTTGCGTTTTTTATACAACCATTTACAGTAAAGAAGAAAAAGTGGAAATTCTAATGTGGCATTAGAATGGTAAGAGCTTAAGAACTGTGAGAGACTTATTTTCACTAAAATATCCAGAGAGACCTATTCCTTGTATTCCAATCATACAAGCAATTGTTAGAAAATTTAAATGAGAGGGATGCGTAATAAATTTCCATAAAATAAGATCTAAAAGTAATCATGTTTTAACCGAAGAAATGAAATTAAACATTTTATTCTATGTTGAAGAAATCATAATTAATAGTTATAACAAAAAATAATAATTATAAAAAGTCTGCGATGGCCGAGAATCGAACCCGGGTCAACTGCTTGGAAGGCACCTATGATAACCATTACACCACCTTGCCGCTGACATCACCCTGTAGATTTTTGTATTTAACAAATAACTCATCAATTGCGTCCTATATACAGGGTGAAATACATATTTAATATAAACACTGCATTAACATAACCTTCATACTCAAATGATTCACAACCACAGTGACGTTAGCTTCTGTTTTTGAGTTGTCTGTATAGTTGGTTGGCCTACACAATAGGCGTAATTTACGCGTTCTTTTTAAAAGTATATATACATAGGCAATGTACACTAAAAAGAAAAGTTCCCTGTATATTAAATTGTTTGTATGATTAATGATTTGATTAAATATCAGATTTACTTGTAAATTAAATTGAAGCATTTTCTAGGAGCCACATTTTTAATAAGGAAATATTTCACGCAGATATTTTTAAGAATTAAAAATATGTTTGAAATGTTTTTAAATATAGAGCAACATATTAATATGTTTAATTTAAACGAATTTAAAACGCAGATCTGAAATTTCAGATATCGATAGTTAATTTACAAAAATATTTATCAGAAAATTTTAAACTAATGTACGTAACTTCATTTTGACAGCGGGAAGCAGACGGTTGCCTAGTTTAAATACATAAACGACCTCGAAGATTTAGTAACATACTATGAGTTGAAACTGTACATTTTTATTTATATTTGTGTCAAGCAAATAACTACGGTGTAAGGGCCGATATTGAATAAATAAAATATTCTGCAGGCGAAATTACTTTTTTATTGTCATTTTATCCGCGTTTTATTTTAAGCTCATCACGCTATCCTCATTTGGGGACTGCTGCGGTGGAGTTTGAAGTGTATTTATAAAAAATCGATAGGAACTAAAAATAATTTTGTGCAATCTCTGTAAGTCAAGACTTCGTATCTAGAGCTTAAAGGGGATAATTCCGAGAGCTGTTCAAGGCTTCAAAGGATGTTCTCCCGGGAGCCAGGAACTGATTGAACAGACAATGGTTCTTGCAGTACTGTAATATAAGATTGGCGTAGCTGATGATGGGCACCGAGCAAATTGAATTTACAATGTAAAATCGATCTTCTGTGAAAGGGCTGAAGCGATGAGTCCTGCAGGTCTTTATTTTTGATTTGTTATTTCGATATTATATTTTTCAATACTGCTACCGGATTTTGTTGGTGTGGGAACGCCAATGTGTTAAGGTATTAGCATAGAAAGAAAGCAGTGATGAAGGAAATCATAAAATTTAGATTTACGCATTTGAACTTGAACGTTATCCGTTACGAGATAGTATCCATCAGAGACCGTTATAAGAGAAAAACAATGTAATTTCCTAATCATTCAATAGGATACAACCGAATGGTAGATCCATCCAGGAAAATGTTTATGTGTATTATTACAAGTATTTTAATTGTAATTAATGAGAAATTTTTCAACCATAATTCCCTTCTCTATATAGGCCACCAACTGAAAATTAGATACTTTTTTAAACGGTAAAAATTTTAGCCCCGTGATTACAATTGGTAAATATGCTATGAAGATTATAAGCTTTTAATTCGTTTCTTTTACATACACCGGTTGTCCCCTTCAAGGAAATAATATAAAGATTCAGGAAGCAGTAATTATGAAAGAATGAAAAGAAAGGTGAAACGGAGAGCAGAGAAAAGCTGCTACTGACCAGTCTCAGGACTGACAACCGAGGAGGAGAAACTGAACTACAGCAGCAGCAGTAAAGCATTTAATTAATCCCCACTAAAACACCGCCGTCATTAAAGATAATAATCCATTAAAGTTATGTAATGTGTTCTATGTG
Source organism: Limonius californicus (assembly GCA_014611495.1). Lineage (NCBI taxonomy): Eukaryota > Metazoa > Arthropoda > Insecta > Coleoptera > Elateridae > Limonius > Limonius californicus. The sequence continues at coordinate 22,889 of JABXWE010002065.1, read as the reverse complement.
ATATTATCTCATTTTAATAATGCACATCTGTAAAAGATAATGAAAACACATTATTTACGATAATCAATAGAATACTGAACATACTGTACGTTATACAGGGTGTACTCCTGGGACCTAGAGCTACCACGTATTCTAGAGGTCAAAAGCAGTCGATTGGACCCAACTTTGTCATATACCAAAATGTACCGTTAGCCCGTGAGAGAAGTTCAAAGTTTACTTAAAAAATCACATTTTTGTATGTTGTTCAGAAACGTGTGAACCAATTTTAATGAAATTTGGTACCTGGGCACATCAAAGGAAGCCACTACTTTCAGTAACGAAAGAAACCCAAAGAAAAATGGGAGAAGGGTTAAAACCACCCCCACCCCCTGATAAATTTGTTCAGAATTTTTTTAAAGATGATGATACGATTCTATGTTTTTTTAAGGTGAAGACTTATTCATTAGCTTCATTTTTTGACTCTTGTAAAAACTCCGTAATTCGTATAGTTTCGAAGAAAAAAATGTTTACTCAAACACTGATAACCGATATTATTATTGCAGGTACATTTTGGTATATGACAAAGTTGGGTCCAATCGACTTCTTTTGACCTCTAGAATACGTAGTAGCTCTATGTCCCAGGAGTTTTGGGACACCCTGTATAGTCTTTCTTCAAAGTTTTAAAAAATTGTTGTTTCTGGCCCAATAAATAATTTACGTCAACGAAAATGTTTCACGACCTTGCAGAAAATATCATGTTCAACGCTCGGTCGGCGGCGTCAAAATTCTTATCGATAGGCCAAATTTTTAGACTTAGTGCGGAAAATACGTTTTCGATCACTATATTATAATATAAGCATCCTGAATAAATAATAAGTACAACGATACTTTCATTGACATACGGTATATTTGAAGGGGGCAAGTGTGTTATTGCTAAATGTAAATTAAAGAGGAATGAAATAGCAAAAGAGGAAAAGAAGCACAGAAAATGGAATACAGAAGAATTAGAAAATGAAGAAAGTAGAAAGCTGTACAATAATGAGATAGATTGACAGAAATTGAAAGAGAATACAGAAGAAATAACACAGGTCCACTGTTTAGACACCGAAAGCAAAAAAAAGAAATCGAACAATACATTCATAATGGAAGAACAGCAATGGATAAAGTATTTTAGAGAATTATACGAAGATGAACCGCTAACAGACGAACAACAGGAAGTAGAAATGGAAAATAGATCAGAAAATCTGGAGCAAAGTCCGAGCTATGAAGAAGTAGCGGAAACTATAAATAAACTTAAAAATAGTAAAGCGACAGGCACAGACCGAATAAGTGCAGAACTGATTAAAAAAGGAGGTATAGAACTGCATAAAAAAATACACAAGCTAGTAGTGAAAATTTGGAAAGAGGAAAAAATGCCAGAGGACTGGACATTTGGAATGATAATGCCCATTCCCAAACAAGGCGACTTAACAAAATGTATAAATTATAGAGGGATAACGGTATTAAATATCACATATAAAATATTAACAGCACTGTTAAAAGAAAGATTAACACAACATACAGAAACAGTGATCGGAGATTACCAGTTTGGCTTCAGGAAAGGCAAATCCACAATCGACGCATTGCACATAATGAAGCAAATCATAGAGAATGCTATGAACATGACATAGATATTTATATATTATTCATAGATTTCAAGTAGGCATTTGACCAACTGAGATGGACAAAGATAATGCAAGACCTGGAACTAATAAAAACACCCCAAAAGTTGATAAAATTGGTTAGAATGACAATGCAAAAGTCAAAAGCAACGGTCATCGTAGGGCAGAATAATTTAGACGGTTTTTACATAAATAGAGGAGTACGACAAGGGGAAGCCTTGTCGGCACTACTATTTATACCATCATTGGATGGCATAGTTAAAAACGTGAAAAGTAGTGGAGTAATCAATGTGAAATCCGTACAGATTATAGCATACGCTGATGATGTAGCAATTGTAACAAGGAGTCGAAGGGACCTAGAAGAGGCATTTACAATAATAGAAGAAAAAGCGAAAGAAAAAGGATTATCAATTAATGAAAAGAAAACAAAATACATGCACTGCAGTAGACAAAAGAAAGTACGGTTTACAGGACTAAGAACCAGACAGCATAATTTTGAAGAAGTAGAGACATTTAAGTGTTTAGGAGTATCAATACATACAAGAGGCGAAAAAATAAATATTAAAGAGAGAATACAAGCAGGACACAAACCTTTCTATGCCAGCAAAAAGCTAATAAAAGACAAGACACTAAGCAAAAACACAAATATAAGAATCTATAAGACAATCATCAGACCCATCGTAACATACGCAGCGGAAACAGCAAATCTAACACAGAAAGAAGAGGAACAACTTAAAATATTCGAAAGGAGAATTATAAGAATAATAACGGGGCCAAAAAAGATAGAAGATGATGAAATAAGGCAATTGATGAACCATGAAATTGAGACCCTGCTAAAAGAAGAAAATATAGTTAGGATCTTCAAAGCACAAAGAATACGATGGTATGGTTATGTATATAGGAAGGACAATAAAGAACCGGTAAGAGTAATAACCGAGTGGAGCCCAACAGAAGGAAGACCGCAAGGAAGCCCAAAAGCAAGATGGAAAGATCAAACTGAAAAGGATATAAGGATAATGAAGATACAAAACTGGAAAAGTTGGATTAAAGATAGAAAGGAATGGAAGAAAATTGTAAACTAGGCTAAAACGCACCAGGAACTGTAGGAAAGATAGAACACAAACAGAAGATGTGGCCTTATCCACCACGACAAATGGATCAACAGAGCTTAGAAGAAGCTACAGTTTCCCCGGAAATGTATAGCTTATAATAATAATAAAAACGAAGAATATTTTAAAACACTAAGAATTAAAAAAAATTATTATTGCCAACTAACTAATAAAAAAATATAAAAGAAAGTAACGAGAACGTTGTTAAATCATTTAAAATAAAAAACGCTACATTGGGCCTTATAACCTGGTAAGGCCTACATCATTAATAACAGCAAACTATTAAAATAGCCAATCAAAACCTATTGTTTGTTAACAAAAAATCAAAGTATCTCTAAGAAACAATTTTAAAACGCATATTAAAAAACCTTAAGGGAAAGTTAACCTATGGCATACAGTCTGAGCCGACAAAATCTTCTGTATCTTCTGATGCCAATCCCAAGCACTCTTCATGGACCCAATAACTACAAGCTAGTCAGCAACATAATCCGCATAGCATACTATACATTCCCAATTTTCTTGTGTCTTGAATGAAGATGGTTTAGCTTTAGAACTTGGCTGAGCAGAAGTAATGGTTCTGGAAACTGTTTGTGTAGACTGTGGTGATTCTTCATTTGAAAAGACAGCCCTTTAGACTTCTACAGCTTTGTAGTTTGTAGTTTTCCGTCTGTTTGTAAACTTCTTCTTAGCTAATTCTGGTGTTAGTAATGCCCCTGAGAACGAATTGTCTGCAGTTTTCACCAAAGTTGTTTTTAATTCACTTAATGGCAGATAATCATCTGAATCGTATTCAGACTGATTCTCTAAGTTAAACTCAGTCCTATCTCGTTCAGTTGGCAAACCAGGATCAAATTCTTCAATTAAGAGAATATCTTTATCATATGGATAAATGCCGGTGGCTTTAAATCCAACTATAAGATCCAAATGGCACTTCGCTCCATCAAAAATTTAAATCATAGATAGACGTGCCATAAGCTCTACAAAATGACTAAGCCACTTGTTAAAATGTCTATTCATACTACCTTTAGGAGTCATCATAACTTTTGATTTAAATGGTAGTCCGTCTAAGTAAGTTGGCTTCATTCTTTTACCCGTAAAAAGGATTACGGGAGGAATAGAATGACCTAAAGCATTAGCGCATGCAACTATTATGGCGTTTTCGGCATGTTGTTGTGAAATTAAATGGACCCGTTTTGCCTCTTTTGCAGCTAGGCTGGACTACTGATGGTGAAGCATCAAGCGACACCCCTTTTCGTCAATATCGTAAATTTTAGCCGCATTATTTTTTAGACCAAGGCGTTCTTACAATCCTCCCAATTTTTCAAAATGGTCGTTGATTAAATAACGTTATAAGTTTTTTGATTTAACGGGATTCATTGCTCGAGACTTTCGTTTGGATACGGTAGGATGATTCCCCATAAAAATACTGAACCATCCGCTTCCTGCAAGTTGTGTTCTTCCATTAAAACAATGTTTAATATTGTTTTGTTCCATGTATTTGTGCTCAGATCTTCTCAAGGTCATGGGCGTATGTGGGCCTTTTTCTGCAAACCTAATAATTTTAATCTCCAAATCAGTCTATTGCTCTTTGGTCAAAATTGTTTTTCTGTCTAATTTTCGTTGGGTGCTTCCCGTTTTAATATGATTTCGGATAGTTCTCTTGGGAATTCCACATTTGTTCTGAACGTACCGTTGAGATTTTCCTTCATCTAACATCTCTTCATTCCAGTTTGCTCGAATATCTCCTCACATTTTGCTCATGGTCTTTAAAAAAATCTGTAGCAATATTTAAAGGTTTCCACATAAAATAAGGCCCGGGCCTTATAATCTGCAAAAACAATTTCGTTTTTAATTAAAGGTTATATAAACAAATCACTGAATAGAACGGTAACAAAACCTCATTAGCTAAGGATTCATAGTGCATGGCAAGTAAAAACTTCAGATTACTTACAGAAAACTTATTTGTTTACCCAGAGGAAAATTTCTTTATTAAACACAGACTACCACAACTCGCGGCGTCACAGTTAGAAACACAATTGTCAGATGACCACTGTTTTGTATTGAATAAGCGTTGACTACTATACTACTATCGTAGACGGCACCTTAAACTTATTTTTTGTGTGGAAATGAGCCGTGGGCTTTATTCTCTGCGGGGCCTTATTCCCCCCGGTACCTACGATAATATTGTTGCATAACAAATATTTAAGAATGCTTGTTCTTCAACGTTTGGAAAATGTATTTTTAATATCAGTTGTTTCAGCAATTGGATTTATTAATAAAACTGGATAATACAGCAATTTTATTTATAACACAATTTTTTATAAAATATACCACTTTCATATATGTCTGCACCCAAACGTTCCTGCGGCGGACAATTCCTGCATCCGACAGCCTCTGCGCCCTACCGCTCCTACGTAAAACGTCCCTGCGCCGAAACGGATCTTTGCCAAACCAGAAGCGCCAAAGCGTCCTAAACCGAAAAAAATACACCAACTACAAACAAATAATTGTTCAAATATCACCAGAAAATCAAAATCAAAAGTTTGACAAGGAGTATGACAGATAACAAGACAGTCCATATGAAAAACTGATATAGTATATCTCGAAATAAGTACAGTAACCATAGCTAACTTGCAAGGGTCATTGTACATATATTAGAACCGGCTATAGCTACTGAACTTATTTCGAGATGAACTACTACATCAGTTTTTTCTCTAAACAGCTTTGTTATCAAACTCCTTGTCAAATTTTTCATTTTGTTTTTCTGGTGATTTTTAAATCATTATTTGTCTGTAGTTGGCGTATTTTTTCCAGCAAAGTTCTTCATAGAACAAAACCCGTTTTGGACTGTATTAGATGATTAGTTTATGTAAGTCTTGAACCCTGAATCAGGTGAACTTGTTGCAACATTGACGGAAATAATGGATAATTCATACGGAACGACAACAGCTGATGAACTGTTAACGTAGAATTTTGTAGCTGGTTTCTGAAAGAATTTTTGGTTTCATAAACACGGTTCTGCAAATCCACAGATTGTATTTTGAAACACCTCTGCATTCTGAAGATATTTGTGTTTGGTCAACCGTGAGCGCAAAACTAACGCGCAGAAATCTTGCAACCGTTTATTAACGAACTGCATGAAGACGATTTGAGAGAGAGAGAGAGAGAGAGAGAGAGAGGGAGTTTTCAACAGGACGGAACCATACCGCCTTGTACAACGGCAACTTTACAGTTATAAAGTTCTTTGATAATCGACTTATTAGCAGAAACACAGCGATATCTTGCTATTTCTGTTTGTGGCCTTATATCAAAAATTTAATAATTCGATATCAATACTTAATGAATTAAGACTAAATTACTGAGAAGTTTGAAGGAATAAATAACATCGAGTAAATCACACGATCTTGAAAGAAATCGGTCTTTACTAATTACTCTATCATCGAAAAATTCTCGCAGATATTTTAGAGTAGATTGCAACATGTGATAGAGAATAATCTTATTAGAAATAGCCATTTTGATGTTCGTTATCATGAAGGTTTATAAACGGTCCAAGAATATTATAAGGGCGTTAATGAATTGTAGGGACAAACTTCTACGGCTTAAAGTATACATGAAAACAAAAATTTGTTGTTAATAAATGTATGGCCAAAAATGTTTCCTTTAAGGGATAGAGCTTCTCAAAGATTCCTTAAGAAGCGCCTAAATGTATGCAACTCAATTTACTACCTACTATTTGTTTCCATAACAACGGAAATCAGTACAGGATAAATAAAGCCCTCTTTCTCACTTTTCCGTCGTTATGGAAACAAATAGTAGGTAGTAAATTGAGTTGCCTACATTTAGGCGCTTCTTAAAGAATCTTCGAGAAGCTCTCTCCCCGAAAGGAAACATTTTTGACCATACATTTATTAACAAAAAATGTTTGTTTTAGATTAACCCCAGTGGGTTCGAAAACGTTAACTTATAACAACATTAAATTGATTTTGTGGGATTCAACTGTGGTTTTATTCATCGAGTTAAAAAATGTTTGTTTTCATGTATACTTTAAGCCCTAGAAGTTTGTCCCTGCAATTCATTAACGCCCTGTATAATTTTCTCCATTTAGCTTTCCGCTGAATAAGATTGAACCGATGATTTTCCTGCTGGATATAGCTATCCACACTCCAATTATTAAAGGATGTGTTAACCATTTTTGCGGAAGTAATGAGGATTTGGAGTGCGCCACAGGCGCATGTTTTGAGATTTGTTATTGCCCATTTAATGGAACCAAGCTTCGTCAGTAAAAAAGTTTTATTCGAAATTTCATCATTAAGATTTTCGTGAAAACACTGGTATAACAATTCCTGGCACATTTCAGGTCTATTTTGGGTGCATTTGAAGATTTAGTGAAGAAGAGTATATCCCGATCCTATGTTTAAATCTAATTGTTGAAATAGCCGTTGTACTGAAATTGTAGGATCTGTGTGGACTGTATATCTTGCATGTTCGATACCATTTTCAGTTTCACGCTGACGTCTTCTTGTTCTTGGTCTGTGATTTTCAAAACTGCAGGGTAAAAGTTGCTACCATTTGCCATGAAATTTGGAAACCTTTACCGCAATTTTTGTATACAAGCATTCATGGAATGATTCCAGTTTCTGTTTAATTTGACAAGTCAATTAAATAATAAATTATGACATTGTACAGATATGCACTTTTCAATCCACAGTCATCAAAAACTTAAAGACTTATTGAGCAACCCTTATTTGAGGTGAAATAATAAAACCATATCGCTAACGCAAATGTCTTTTTAATGTTTTTAATCTTCTTTTTTCTGTTATTAGTTTTTTATATGGCAATTCTCCTTAGTGTTTACTGGAGTATTCGCACCAGCTACTTCAATCAAGAAACTCTTTACCAAAATTGGCGTTTATTTCTTATTTATTTGTTAAATAAACTTAATTAGGTATTTTTGCACGCAACGGAATTTTATTAATAACACAAATTAAATTACAAAATGTCCGCAAAGCAGGTGATGATATCAAACCTTCGTTTCAGCAAGATTTTCTACCACGTCTCCGGCATTCTGTTAAAATGAGAAATCAAGGAGGATGTTTTATTTAATTAAACTTCGGTTTTAATTGGTTCTGTATTTAAACTTAAAAGGCAAATAAAATATATTTTCCAAATATTTCACGCTACTTCGTTTGAAGTTATTACCCCCGTTAATTAAACTGCGCATTTTAGATTAGGTAAAGATAGATGTTTGAGTTGTAAATAATAATTTGATGTTCAATTTAGACCAAAACGTACACCAAGAATAGACAGGAAAAACTGTGTTTCCATACTACTGTTGTTCTAGAGGTATCCTTACAAAAACAAACGTATCGTAAACCCTGCATTAATAAAAGCCCTACCCTTAAGCCTATATTACACAGTATTTTATAATATGTGTCTAGATGATTATGAGTGTCGTTGGATTCCATCTGTCATTATTAAACTGCTGAAGAACAAACATCGCTGTTGTAGGATCTTAATCATAAAATAGACATTTACGTGAATAGTTGGCAGTTATATATATTTACAAAGAACATAACATGTGTTTTAATGTAAAAGTTTCGGAAATTTTCGCTCGTATTCGTATTAATTATATTCCATTACCGGTACTTAATCCCTTAAAAGGCACTTTCAACCGCTAAAATCCCCAAATTTCTATATAGAGGATGGGCCAATGAAAACGAAATAGACCCGATTTTTCACATTTACCCTCATTTTTTAAAAACTCGCTCGGATCCGTCAACTTTTGTTTTGAGGGGGAAACTTTTTGTGTATATTTTCAACTTTGTTACTTCAACTTCCTAGAAGTAGTACCTTCACCCCTAAAGCTATAAATGGGAAAGGGGCTCGAGCGAGATCTAGGACGCAGTTTTCCAAGCATCTCTATGCACTGCATCCATCATTGGCTAACTAAGAATTTTGCCTATCTGGGGTAATTTCAACTCGAGTAGTGATTTTTAACGTGTCACAAATCGCAGTGGCACGGCAGTGGCATTTTCAGATTTTTCTCCGCTAGAAAAATCTCACCGACTTCGGCTAGGTTCGACCCCGCATCCCTTGGATCTAAAGCCAAATGCGCTAACTACTAGACCACCGAAGCCTGCTTTGGTTACTTCATTAATGTGAGCTGCCATATCAAACAATAAAAATTCTGATAAGCACTCAAAAGCATAACAACTGCGAAAGTCAAGTGCATACACATAATACTACATGCAAAATGTATCATAATACTGATTTCTAAGGCGGCGATTGTATCTAGAGCTTAAGGGGTTGAATGGGGAAGGTTACCTTAAGAGTTATGGTGATTCCACCTCCATGTTGTAGAAACGTTTTGTATAAAAGATCAATACTTATTTTACTTCCAGAGACATACAACACATTGTACGTTTTCAAATTAACCCTATGTAGAAAAAACGGATGGGTAATTTTCTAAGAATGGAGTGGTTAAAGTGGGATACTGTTTTATAATGGTAGTATTTGCAAACTCCTCTGCCGGTATAGTAAAAGATAGACATGCATAGAAATGTGGGTTGATAACGATTTTTTAAGAAGTGGGTTGCGGTACAGAGTGGTGGTAATGTTTATAAGGTATTGATGGCAATTTTTGTTACAGGTAATACTTTACGGTTACTTCTGACCATTCTTCCAACCAACGTTGGTATTGTGGGAACAGGCGCTACTAAAAGGTTTTTGTTAGAGATGCACATGGATGATATCGGTATGATACTTTGCAAGGAACTCACCTTGCTATCCCATGTTTTATTTCTCAAGGTAAGTAAATGGTCTTAGGTTGTACATGACACAGTCTTTACAGATACGATACAATATACGACGATTTTCCTGCAATAACCTTAAGTTTATAACAAATTTAATTTGCACTCGTGAAATACTAAGCTGAAGTTTATTCGGAAATCGGGATCACTTATTATATTACTGTTGATAAATTCTGTGTACTTGTATCGTACATAGTAGTATGATTTAAACAGCAATACGACTGCGCGCTTGTTATTAAATTTATAGTTCAGTATTTACTTCTACTATACAAGGTGTGTTTAATTGAAACCCATCTTTGCTTTGTAAATAATGTATTTTACAACTTAATTACAAATTATTACCGTCAAAGTTAATGCACCTATCCCATTGTTCTACTAACCGACGTATACCCTGCTCATAGAATTCTTGTGGCTGCGGATTGAAGAAGTTTTCCACAGCTATCTGTACTTCTGCGCCAGACTCAAAATGCCTTCAACGCCGTCTTCAGCGTCCAAAAATAGGGAAATCGCAAGGCGATAGATCCGGGCTATCGGGTGGATGCTCTAAAACCCTCCATTTCGTTCGTTGAACATTTTCTTTTACTACATTAGCAAGATGAGGTCTAACATGGTCGTGCAGCAAAATTGCCCCACGTATAAATTTTCCTACACCTTTCCATTTTAGTGCTTGATGAAGCTTCTTCAAAGTTTTATTGTACAGATTTGCTTTAACATTTTTTCCAGGTTTCTTAAAATCTATTACCAAGGATCTTCCATGGTCGAAAAAGAAAAGGTTAACATCACCTTGCCTGCAGAAGATTGTGCTTTAAACTTCTTCGGTGGTGGTAAACTTGCACATTTCTACTGCATCGACGATAACTTACTGGATAGCTCCAAGTAATCGCACCAAGTTTCGTCACCAGCAACTATTGACAGAAGAAAGTCATCACCATTTTGCTATAGTCTGTGAGGTGTTGCAGAGATAAGCCCATTCGCAAGCATTTTTGTTCATTAGACAAGAGACGAGGAATCCATTGCGAACAAACTTTGCTGTAACCCAGATTACGAACAATACTATAGACAGATCCTACACTCGCACCAACAATTTATGAAATTTCTCTAATTGAAATTCGACGATCTTCTCCAACAAGACCTTCTTCACATGCCATATTGTTTTCTGTTAATGCAGTACATCGTGCACCTGGTCGCGGCTCATCCACAGTCCCCTCTTTTCTATCCTTAAATTTTCGGCACCATTCCTTCTCAGTTGGATACGCAATACCAGCATTTCCATACACAGTTTGCATTCGCGAATGAATCTGTAATGGCTGCTCAAGGCACACCCTCAGCGCATAAAAATGGTAGGACCGCACGCCGGATTTTCAACAACAAACGTCATTTCAAAATCGAAGTTTCAAAAATCGGAATCAAATTCAAACGCCAGAAACTTATTAATGTGTTGCTTACAAACACTACTAAAAACGTCATTTGAATTATTCTCAACTTATGAATGTTTAATCAATTGGTTAATCTTAATAATAACAAATTTTTAAAAGCAAAAGAGGGTTCAAACTATAATTATGACGAGTACTTAATTACAACATGTGTTCAAAATGTCCGCCGTCTGCTACTAAACCATCTGCGTACCATTTCCGGTGTCAATTCTCGCGCTGCCTGAAACACGCGGTTTTGCAGCTCATTCAGATTGGCCACTGGTGTTTTGTAGACCAACAATTTAGGTAACCCCATAAAAAGCATGACGTTAGATCGGGCGAACGAGGCGGCCAAGCAATTGGAGCGTCTCTGCCAATCCAGTGGTCAGGGAAATAATGGTCGTAGTCACGCAGTACAACGACGTGCTGAAGCTTGTTTAGGGGCAGACGGCGGACATTTTGAACAAATGTTGTAATCAAGTACTCGTCATAATTATAGTTTGAATCTTCTTTTCTTCTTCGTCTGTGTATAGGCCAATGGCCTGTTAAGTACCTACAACGAGTAGGTTCTGTGAGCCCCCTTTGCACGTATGCCGGACAGGAGGCTAACCTAACCCGTCGAACAGAGAAGAGAAGTGCCACTACAAGGTTTACGATTGTCAACGATGTTTGTATGACAACCGGGACCGACGGTTTTACTTATCCTCCGAAGCACGACCGGTTGCATATGCCACTATATTGGTCCACCCATCAACTACTGACCAGCGCGGTTGTGCTGGACTACGAATACCGTTTGATCGGCGTCCGCAGCGCTCCGCTATGCACCCAATGAGTCTTCTTTTGTTTTTAAAATTTGTTATTATTACGTTTAATCAATTAATTAAGCATTCATAAGTTGAGATTCAACACTTTTTTCTGCGATTTTCAGAATTTTAAAGTTCGAAAAATAGTGGTTTGATGGAAAAATGGTAGAGGAACTTTTTGTTTAGGTTTTGTCGCATAACACCATCCCACAGTCCGTGTGCGCGAATTTCGGAACACCCTGTATGTCAAAAGAAAGGCAAGTAATTCCTATAATTGATCTTAAATCCAACGAATTCAGTTAAATAATATGGACGCTCTGAAAGCTTCTAGGTTCTGAGCTTGTGAGTGTGTGCCTTTTCAAATAATATATAAGACAAAGTTTTCCGTGTAATAAACTTAAGTTGATAGTTAATTCTTGCTATGTCAAATCAGCACTCGCGGAGAGAAATATTTAATTTTATTAGGAAGTCGGTATCACTTGTTACATTACTGCTGATAAATATGTATACTTGTGTAACAGCATGATTTAAAAGGGTATTCGAAGGTGTCCTTGAGTTCCATATTATACCTTTTGGGTTTGACTGCACGGTTTAGTATATGTGTTTCATAGATCTGAAATGGGCGAACTACCTATAAAAGAAAATTGGAAAACTTTTCTATTGCCAAAACAATACGACCACAGACACACCAAAACACGTATCGTCCCAATTTTTCGAGATTTCTAATCGCTGTATTGATATTACTGGCCCATGTACATTAAACGCTTTACTGCTATTGTGATTCTGTTCTGTTGTACTTCTAATTAGAGAAATGCAGTTAGAGAAACCGAAATGTTGAGATTGCAAAGAACTTTTTCAGATTTAAACCAACAGTCCTGTCATACGAACTAAACGCTTCCAGCACGTACGTAATTCTCGTTAGATCCACTTCTGATAACATAAGCAGTGTAAATATGTAGAGGACCTGTTGATTCAGTCAGTCTTTCTTAAAGAACACTTGGCCTCATTCAACAGACCATTATAGGTCCACGGAGAGCCTTTAAGGGAATCCCAGGTTTAGTTTCCGTATAAGATGTTCCAGTGGGCTTAGTTGCGGCGAAAATGAATTTTAATATTCGCGCGTGGGCGAGCGATTTCCACAATCGCTGCCTGGGGATTTTCTTTTATTTCAGAGGAAGTCATCAATTCATGGGATCTGATAATTTTGGCGAAGTGCCAAAGCGGAGAAGACAGTGGAATGAAGAATAAGATAATAAAGTGCTCGTTGTTTGATTTGTTTTGCTTGAGGGTGTTTTTTGCCAAGAACGCAGATAAATTGATAACGGATGAAATATTAATAATAATAAACGAGAGTCGTATAAATCTTAAATGTTTCTGTAGTTGATTAATTGGAAGGGTTATGCCCAAATAATTAAATTTAGTTTAATATGAATATTTTCCGAAGGTAAGCCTTATTTTTACTTTTTTATAACCGCGATTTTTGTCAAATAGGAGGCATACATTGACACCAGTAACAATATTTCATACATATAGGCCACTAAAAGGCGCATGTTTTGTAATTTCTATGACAAACGTATAGTGTCTTTGCAATTCAGTACTAACATGGTAAGAAGTTTAACATGGAGCTTGGATGTCTTGTGATTTATCACGCATAAAAACTTATGATTTATTATTATTTTGAAGGTGGGCTTTGGTACTGAAAACAGTCTTCAATGCTCTATATTTCTTCACTATTTTTTATGAATGGAACATATTTGCGGTATTTGAAGGTGAAGGGAGTGCTTTCTTGCTGGGGTTAAACGCGAAAATTCTGACAATGAAAACACTTTTAAAGACATTTTTGCTCCATGTATCAAGTTCCGTCTTTACTTAATATTTTTTAGTTTAAAAACATAAAAACGGGCAAGTTTTCACATTAGAGAAAAAAAGTTGTGTTGCATATATAGTCAGGATATTGTGCCTTTCTCGGAATTTGAAATTTACTCTACCAAAATCTGGAATTTCACAACCCTTTATGAGTTCCATAGTCATTATAATGAACACACGTAGATTTAAATTTAAGCTTGTACATACAATTTCACAAATTTGCTTAACAGTTACATTTGCATTCTAGCATAGTGTACTCTGTAAATCATAAAATGGCAAAACAATGCAGATATTGTTTAAGTGTATGTAACATAATGACCCGTTGGACGAATTAATATCGCTAAGGGACTGTATCGCCGAGTATCAAAAGTGTGGACAATGATGTTAGTGTTATGTTGTAATTAAAGAAAAGCTGTATACATTTAAAAAGTAAGGTCAATATTTCCTATGAAATTAAACTGCAAATTGATCAAAATTTTTTAGTAATTATCCGAGTATCCTAGTTACCAGTATATTATTGGCAACGTTACAGATAAAGATTTATGAGAAGAAACTAAAAAAAAGAACTCCAAAAAGAAAAACAAAAAGACAGAAGTAGAAGCAGAAGAGACGTTTCAGCTACATTTTCCACTATACGGCGAGCATTTCAGTATTAGAAAAATGTTGCTGAAACAGTGTGTATCTACTTATAAATAAGTGCTTCAAAAATACTGCAGTTAAATATATTGCATATATTGGGGTGACTTTCAGTATATTACATACATGCGGATTGTTTATTATTTGCAATTGAAATAATACAACCTCTTCTTAGAATATTTTAAACACATAGATATGCAGCAAAATTAAACAGATTTTGCTATATTCAGAAATATCAACTTATATTATATGAATCTCTTTTATACATTATCAATTATAAAATATTTAAAATATCTAAGACATGTTTATTTCAAGTGTTACGGACCAGAAGATCGCTTCTGTCAGCAACAACTAACGGAAAAGGTTTTTCGGCTAGCACAAGGTGGGAGGGTACGCGGAAAACGCAAACAGAAATATCTTGATTGTTACAATATACGCGGGAAGTCAAAATAAGTGGGCGCCACACTTTCAAGTCGTAACTAAACAAAGATCTTCGTGAAGGAGCCGAGAATCAATAGCTTACTGGGAATGCAACCTACCTGTGCAAAGACCTGAACTATGATGTTTACGATAGGAACAAAAAAGGACTTAGTGGTCAATATCAGCCGAGTTCACAGAATAAGTACAGTTGGTTATTAAATTACCAATAAACAGGAGAAGGTGGCTTTATTTCTTGAAAAATACTGTTAATTCTGTTTTCTTAAAATTAAAGCACTTCGCTGAGAAAAAATCACTGTGGGCAGTTTTTCTAATAACTGTGTATATGAATAATTTTTACCTTCATTCGGCGATAGAGTTAAAGAAAGTACAACAAGGTTTTTTCTCCTTGATGAACGCCCGTAGGTGAAAGATGCTAGGAAGTGACAACGGCGATAACTAATGATTATGTCATTGATAGTTCCAACAGTGAACAATAAACTGGATTGCGGTAGATTACATCATGTTGCACCAATTTGCATCATGCAGCAAAATTAACAGAGACACAGTGTGTTTGTCAAAACGGCGAATTGTCACGTAAATGTTAATGAAGTAATGAGGTTAATTTTTATCTGTTTAAAACGAAACGAGAAACTACACGGTATTCTATAAATTATTGATTCGAATGTGTGTTTAATCCGACTTTATTGTCTATATTAATATACGAGAAACAGTAGAATGTTAAATTTACAGAAACAATTCTTATCTCCAACCTTATCTTCACTAATCACCAAAAACGTCTGAACGCCTTTAAATTCTGGGCTCGACCTATTTTGTTCCCTTCACAAAAACTACACGTAAGCCGATACCAAGTCTCCGAACGAACCACAACACGTGCACTTAAGGTCATAATACCTAGCAATGCTGGCATAACAATACACTTTCTAGTAATAACTTTTCGAATATCAAAAAGCCGGATCGTTCTATTTATGAAATAAAATAAAGAAGTGAATTTATCAAATATTTCAAATTTAAATGAAAACCAAACGAACGTCACAAAAATCATGAAAATAGTTTACTATAATTATTTAATGCAAATACAGCGTGAATATTATTACACATGATTAATAATGCCTTTATAAATTCTAAAGAATTTTTTGAATTATTGTGGGTTTCTAGAAATTTTATTTATCTAATTTATTATTTTATACAGTCTGAAGAAAATATTTTGTAGCTACGAATATGTATGGTATTAGCAGTTTAAAATGAGACTCGCGTTATTAATTTATATTTTTTCTAGAAATAGCTTTAGATACAGTTCTGAACAATAACAGACTAAAAATAATATATTCCGACAATACAGAAATATCAGAAACATATTTAAATTTCGTATATCGGGTTTAGTCACCTTTAAAAAATTTAATTATTTAAAATAGATATATCAAAAAAATTAAAAATATCGTTAAGATAATTCAGGTAATATATCGTTTCGGATAATCGCAAACATCAGAAACATGCTGTTACATAAAAATATTACTAAAATTTAATATCCTTTTTTTTTTAGAATCGTGGAGTTGCCAAAAGCAACTCCAAGATTCCCATCCCACCCAGCTTATCCCGGCTCAGCACATTTCGTGCTATTCACAGGTCTAACATGCCCCACCCTTGAAAAACCCCATGCCCCAGACATCACAAACACCCTGGGAAAGTGCAGTGCTCAGGATTCGAACCTGAGCGACGTTGGTAGATTAACTCCGAAGCCAAGCGCTGCGACCATTACTCTACCGCGGTCCCCTATATCCCTAAAAATGTTTGAATATTTCAAATAGATATATGTAAATAATTAATGATGTCGTAAAGATAATTCAAGTAATATATCGTTTTGGGCAATAGAAAATATTAGAAACATAAATTAATAGTTTTGTATACCATAATCAAAATACTTACAAAATAATTTAAGATAATTTAAGTAAATTATTTCGGCCAAGAAAAAATACTGGAAACTGTTTTATATATAGATCTTTTTAAGGTTGAAATAAAATTATCTTCTAGATATTTTTAATTAATAATTAATTAATAGTTAACTAAACCGTCATAGGTATCATATATATCATGTACAATTAAATTACAGTAGCTATGCGATATTCTAACATAGATTCCTATTGTAATATCCAAGATATTTTGACAATTAACTGAATGTGACAACATCTAGCAAATTTAACTGATATTAAGTTAAGCGCTCTATGATATTTTAAACTTCTTCTTCTTGGATGTTTTATCTCTTATGAAATGTAACGACCATCTATCCCAAACCTGTTTAGAGGACCACAGAGATAGGTAACCTATACTCGATATACTTCTTGTAACGTTCGTTTATGCCGCTTTATATAAATTAAAATCTTATTTTAATTGCCGCTCCTAAGTCGATTACTATTTTATTATTTCCAAAGGTTAATTTATGTGGGGGTACTTTTTCGAAACTTAAGCAAATGCTGACAAGCATGTTTAGTCTGTCTATGCCGATCGAAAACAGTTCTTCTTAGAATTTCTTGTCTGCAGAATGGCCCGGAAGTTCCGCATGGAAGATTTTGTTCTAGAATTCTTGCAACATATTTCGTTATAAAGTGAAATATTCCAGCTGCTGGATACTTCCGTTCGTTTTTTTTTCGGAGTCGATTTAAGATCTCCGTTCGACCCGGTTGGTCGTTAAGATCTCTGCGCCGACGATAAGTACTGAAAGTGAGTCCGCCTAAGCTTCTAACGGTGAACGCACGTGGTTTTTTGGCAGCGCTTCTGCTAACTTAAATTATCGGATCGCTTTTCTTGCTTGGGGCAGAATATTCTAGACATTGGGTCGGATTAAATATTAGCAGAGCATTGCGTTTTAGCAAAGACAATTTAGTGAAATTGTTCTCTCGACCTGTGTCGGATTACAGCCATTAACCCCGTGTCTCCCTCCACTAAGCCGTTACAAGTTATAATGTAAGAACGTCTTGGCGATTGCTGGTGTAATCGTGATCCAGCCTTCAGTGACATGTCTGCGATTTTTGTCTGCTTCGTAAGGACCTAGGAACACCCCAATTGTGCCTCTCTCTACTCCCTACCCAGGAAAACTAAAGTAAAACTTGTCAATGTAGTTTACAGTGATTGTTTTCCCCTGTTTACCAGTCCTTCGTTAGTAACTAAGAAATAGAACAGTTTAATTCCCTTGTAACATTAAAATGAAGCAACCTTCAATTGCCCAGCGTTTCATTACTCGTTAGGGTTAAAGTTTAATTAATTCTGTAAACTCGGACGTCGCTGGCTGCATAAATCTGTTCTTTAAAGTAAATATCGTAAGCCAGTGGCGGCGAGCTAGCTTTTTTCTTGCTTGTTCTAAATTGTACTATTTGTGTGCTAAATTTTACTCAATAGATTTGGATGCAGTTAAAATGTAGTACCATCTTTTATTCTGTTGTATTTTATTGTGTGCATGAACTTTGTAAACATTATATACAGGAGGAGGCACAATAAAGGTGAGTACGATTCCCGTAAGCTGCTGGTTTCTCTGCCCTCCTACGAGAACCTGCATTTAGCTGTAACCTGGAGGGTGCCGCCCATTCATTTCGACTTATCCCGTATACAACTACGTTAGATTTCCTTCCATTCGGCATTTCTCGTGAACCACCCCTACTCCTCTGAGTTAAGCGGAAGGCACTTCCCTCTTTCCTGCTGCACTCCGACGAAAAAGCACGTTTGACTGTAACATTCTACTCCAAAGAAGATTTACTAGGCAGAATACCTCGTTGGCTTTCCATTGCTTTGCGAGGGGGAGGGCGACCGTGGAAAATGTTTTGCTACTGGAAATTGAACTCCAGACCCTCAGCGTGGAAGTCTAACGTGCTGACCTCTAGCCCACGATAGCCTCAACTATGACAATATATCTGAGACACTTTAAATATGTTTCCACAGAAGAGGATAGTAACCTGTTTGATAAATAATATTCAAACCGTCGTAGAACTCAAGTACTTTAGAGGAAAGGTTTTGTATTTTGAAATATATCAGATATTGCTAAATAAGCGTGGCAGTACCTAAAGCAATCACAATTTAATATGTTGGAAATGTGTGGAGAACAACGGAAGCACATTAAGATATTTCATATACAATTCAGATGATATATTTAACATACCACCCCGGACAAAGAGATGATATCAAAAACCTATTTTAATATAAAAATGATTTTATAGTGGAGCTAAAAGTATTGTTAATTGTGTCAACGGCATTTGTGTATAGCAGAGGATATTTAAAATCTTTCTAATTATGTTGTCTGAGGTATTTTCCAACTCTGTTAGTATACGAAAGCGAAAGCTATAACGCAAGTAGGATAGAAATCCATACATCTTTATAAAACCAAATCTCCAAACATAATGAATTCCCTAAGCAAGAGGAAGAAGAACAAATATTAGCAAAGCCGATGCCAAAAAATACTTCCACTTGCTCAACCACATTTTCAGTCAAGAAACCATCCGTTCTTTAAAAAAATCTCCGAATGTAAAAGCCTGACAGGACATACATATGAAAATCTGTATTTCTCTTGGATAATATCAACTAAAGCAAAAATACTCTCGTGTTTTTCTTGCTAAGGCAGCTGGAAACTCCACCCTAACGAGTATTTATGAACGGGGTTCTCGTATACACGAAGTTTTCAACTTTCCTTGTATCCTGCATCCCTTGGTGTTTATGTGCCCGGCTTAGTCTTTATAAATGCTCGTCTGATCCTGCTTGATCTCGAGCCACGGAAGTAAGTCGGAGGTACGGCAGGTGATGGATTTCATCCGCTATTTTCCAAGAACAACAAGACTTTTGGAAAAGTGTCTCGGATGTGATGAATTCTTTTGAATCTTCGATTATGTTGGGGCAACGCTTACATTATGCGGGCTTTAAAGTTTCCTGTTGCGAATCAAAGAAGGGGACGTGTTTAGGTTTGAATGAGGTTGATATACTCGGGAGACGCTTTTTAATATAATGTTTATTCAATATTTAAAATTCTAATTAAACTTCAAAGGGATATGAAGAGGCGTAATGAAATTTGATTTTTTTTGCCAGCGAATATTTTAGGCCGTATAGGCTGCGAGATAAGTCTGAAAAAAAGTAATTATGAAAAGTTGATGAATTTGCATAGAGTATGCTAAAGAAACCAATCAGATTAGACTGGAACCACACCAATATCTAAATCTGAGTGAATTGCTTTTGGGTAAATTCTCCATGCTGGAAATATTTTTCTGTGTATACGTATTTCAAAAATGAGTCATTGGGATCTACATTCATAACCCATTATTTTGCTTTACGTAGTGGCTTCTTTATGGTAAGCAAGCTTTCCTAGAAAAAGTGCAGAAAATAATCTACTATACATAGATAATTTGCTAATAAATGGCACATAATTAGTAATAGTAGTCAATCTAGCAGATTTCTTGCTCATATTTTAAAAACAGGTTCTTCTTCTAAAATATTATCAATAAATAGTTTGTCGTCCGATTATTTTTGAAATCTATTACATAATATTGCTCTCGTACTATCCTGACAGGTTTTCTAACGCACATGTTTTCGGAATTTCAAGTATTTGGTATAACAGTAGATTTCAGTGATAAAGTTATGAGAAAGTAAAATACTTCGAAGCATAAAAATCTGAAAAAAGAACTTGGTCAAGAGTTTTACTAAAATTTATTTTTAAGTCATTAAAATCAAAACTCTGAAATGTTCTATACTGCGATGATAGAGTGAAATCGTATAAATAAATTCCAAAATTATCAAATTATTATAAATACAAATAAAGGTAAAGATACAAAGACTACGAATTCATTCAGGATTTTAGAACATTCAAGTGTATTTTTTACTTTGATAGGTACTTCTGCCGATTTATAGATTTTCCACCGCCGTCATAACATCGCACTTTCAGTATATTATCCTTATTTATTTACATACAAAAAATTAACAGTAAGCTAAGCCAAACCTATACAAGTATTTCGGAATCTGCCTACAACCCTGGGCCAAAATTGTGCGTAACTTAAATACTGTTTGAGATTTTCGCCGTTCTCGAACTGACAACATTACGATTAAGAACAAACAAACAAACAAGCAAAATACAAATTCAAATCCGGGATGCGGAGGTATTTAAACGTCTTTGAGCCAATCGTGCAGGCCCACATAGTCCGGTTGGCAGTCAAGGTTACGTGGGAACGGGTGCGGCGTGACATGTCGTGAAACTTTAGAGGATGAACTACTAAGCTTTACTGCGCCTGAACTCAACATTCTGTTGATATTATTGGGTTGTTGGAAAGTCATGATGTATTTTAGCAAGTACTAGAGCATTCTCTAACCCATTTTATGACCAGCTGTGCAGGTGTGTTCCGTCACTGCAGATTATGAGACCCGCTTGAGTTTGCAATCGCCTATATGCTGTTGGTGTCTTAACTCGAAGGAACGCCTAGTTTGTCCGATTTAGTTTTGCCAACGGAGAATGGATGCCGGCTGATTTTAAGCTTAATGTTTGAGCGTTGGCTAATTGGAAACCATAGCTTAATGTTTGTTTAGTCGTGGAGACTGTTTTTATATTGTATCTCCTCAGAACATGCCCTATCCTGTCTGTAATGCCGTTATAATAAGATAAGAAGGCTAACCCTTCCGAAGGTGTAAATTCTTCTACCGCCTGGGAATCTCTGGAATTCGCACTGCCGAAACGGTTAGCCTGTTTATCTTACTGAAAAGGCAATAGGAACAGGACAGGACCTGGTCTGAACAGGAAACTTTGATTTTAGGCGCATTATAAGAATTTTAGAATTAAAAAGAATTTCTTTGTATAAAAGAAAAATATGTAATTTTCATCACATCCAGAAGTGTTGTACTGGAGCATGCCAAATTTTATTTTCAGTAGATACTGATATATAATATATATTGCCGTGTAATTTTATACAAACAATTAAATATTTAAATTACCCCACATTGACAAAACATATTTATATACTGTGAAAATTTATAAAAATATAAAAATAAATTATTGAATTCCAAATTTCATACATAAATAAAATATAGCTTTTGTAATATCAAAAACATAAATAAATCTTCATGTTGAGCGCCAATAATATAAATTAAAATGAATTGTTCATCAAACTCAGAACTTAATTTTTAATTTACATCAGCATATAAAAATTACAAAGATCTCAGGTTTAGTTTCGTGGCCTCTCCAAAGATAGTTATCTAATTACAATAATAAACCACACAAACACAAATATCGGTCAATTGTGAATATATATTTATGATACGGAATGGTTGAAGAAACCTTTACTTCCACATCTTCTTAAATCTGAACGGCTGCATTTTCGATCCCTTTTTATCCAGATGTTTCGTCTCGATACTTGTTAGCTGCTTACAGGATTGTTGACGGTGCGGTTCTTACACCATTTGTTAAGTGTTGTAAACATCCAAAGGAAAACTTCAATACTCTCGTATAGTTGCATTAATTAAAGCAGGTAAGTTACTTTAATGTAGTAAAAATCTTTTATAAATCACTTTTTTATTGATTTTAAATTGATATTCGTTTTCAGAAACTTTTAAATGAAAATCAAACTCCACTTCAGTGTAACATAGAAGGTAAGTTCTTTTTATTTTTTATCAACACTGGACACAATTAAACTTTTACATCAAATTCACATTGTTTACATTTTTATATGCCTCAATCAACATAACCTCAGAAAGTTACTTGATAATCTCAAATTGGTTACACCGAATTTATTCAAAATTCGACCTTAATGGTCTAAAACACAAATTTTAGCAATATTAAAATACGTGATTTCACGCGAAGCAGCTAGAACAGACTAAAATCGAAATTTTGTATAAAATTGCACATCGAAATTTGAAATGCACCAATCACAGAACCACATAAAAAATATCTACAGCTGATTCCAAACATGATTAAATTGTTAATAATAAGGTTAACACATAAAATGTCAACAAACAAAGTTCATATTCAGTATCTACATCAAATTTTGAACCTTTTGAAGCTAATTAAGCCAAGATTTGTAACAAAAAAATATTCACATGGTTAACATATTACATTTATACAAATTTCACTTAAAACTTCTCAAAATCATTATACACATAAACATAAATCACTAACAAAGGTACAAAAAAACACATACACCTTGCACATTTATGATACATA
>JABXWE010002060.1:0-17044 GCA_014611495.1 Limonius californicus | reverse complement strand
TATACTTAACTCAGTTATAGATTGTGTTTGTAACTTTGTATTTATTAAATGTAAATATCAAATTATTAATTTAAACTCTTCTTGCTTACAAATCTAAGTTAACTTATTGTTTTCAGGGTTCAATTAGTATTTCAAATAACTTTCGGAAAGTTGGATAAATTAAGAAATTGTCAATACTTACAATTGAAAAATATACAATGCAATGTTCTCTAAATATTTGTACGTTATGAAATATTACACACATACCGAAAATCTTTATTTTAGAGTAAATAGAGACTGATCTGATTTTCAAATGAAAAACATCTACCCCTAATGTATTTTCAACCATTACTTTATAGTACCGATTCGCATAGTTTATAATGTTCGGCAAAGATGCAGATGCGAGCAAAATTATGCACATACAGTGGCGTGAAAAGGTCCTATAACACTTGAGGAATTAGGGAAAACCAATGTTAAACAGATATTTTTTAATTTTTTTAGCTAATTTATGTACAAACAACAAAGATACTCAAACACGGTAATATAGTAAAGCTAGCAGATCGAATTTTTGCTTATGAAGTAAAAACAACTTGAAATAAAATATTTATACAAAATTACTTACAAAATTACATTTTGTTATTCTTATTTAAGTTCAAACCTGCGATATTACAATATATACTGATTGATATAAGAATAATAGTATATTTTAACGATCAGTATATCAGTATATGTTCTTGGTGACTAATTTACATTTATTTGGCATGGAAATTACAAATTTTTCCAAGTTTCACCACATATTGATGATAAGGGCTTATTAAATCCATCCATCTGTAGGTTTTTTCGTCGAAATAATATTAGCTATTCTTTGCTACAAGTTTCCGTTGAGATTAAGTTCTGGGAATTGTGCTGGCCAATCCATTTTATCGACTTTTTTGGTGGAAATCCACGATGGTACCATTTTTGCTCTATGGGAAGGCGCATTGTCATCCTGGAAAATAATCATTTTTTATCCAAAGAAATCTTCGCCAACTTGGGTTCTAGAAAAGGACATCCGGGCTCTGCCTGTCACAGGACAGGAAATAGGGGGTGTGATAGAGGAGTAACACCTCTCAAAATAACCGGGGCTCAGCTGGCCCGGCTGATAGCACCCTATTAGGGCCCCTTGCCAGAGTACGGCCCAGTTGTTCCGAGGTAACGGGACCCTCGTCATTGGGCTAATCACCTATACGAGGTACAGTAGTTTCAGAGAAATAACAAGCGCCTCAGAATAGGACTGCTTAATAGGATATGACCGACAAGACAACGGATACGAATAGGCACATGGAACATAAAAACACTAACTGGGAAAGAGGTAGAATTATCAGAAGAGATGGAATAGTATAAAATACAGATTCTGGGAAGACAATAGATGAAATGGCAAGGAAAAGAGGAAAAACTACCACATAGATACGGAAAATGGCAAGAGAAAGGAACATCTTTAAGAGATGGATTAAAGACCCAACACCGTGAGGTATAAATGGGGACGAAGAGAAAGAAGAATATATTAGAATAATTGTATATTTTAACGATCAGTATTTGCCTTGGTGACTAATTTACATTTATTGGTGATAGAAATTACCAATTTTTCCAAGTTTCACCATGTTTTGATGATAAGGGCTTAATAAATTCATACATCTGTAGGTTTTTCGTCGAAATAATATTAGCTATTCTTTGCTACAAGTTTTCGACGATATAAAGTTCTGGAAATTGTGCTGGCCAATCCATTCTATTGACTTTATTGTTGGAAATTCAATATTTTTGCTCTATTAGAAGGTGCTTTGTCATCCTGGAAAATAATCATTTTTTATCCAAACAAATCTTCTTCGCCAGTACTTCAGTGGTACTTTTTGGCATTCATCATACCAGAGATGATATGCAGTCGACCAACTCTTTCGGCAGACATGCACCACCATACTATAACAGAGGTCGGGTAATGCTTCCCTAAGAAACTATTAGGGCATACGTATTACCACCATGAATATTGAATTTAAGGTAGATTCATCACTAAATAGCATCTTCTATTCCTATTTTGCCAGAAGTTTTCGATGAGATAAAGTTCTGGAAATTGTACTGGTCAATCCATTCTATTGACTTTATTGGTGGAAATCCAAGATGGTACCATTTTTGCTCTATGGAAAGGTGCATTGTCTTCCTGAAAAGTAATATTTTTAATCAAAAACATTTTACCACTAGGCAACATCTTCTTCGCCAGTACTTCATGATATTTTGTGGCATTCACCATACCAGAGACGATATGCAGTCCACCAACTGTTTCGGCAGACATGCACCCTCATACTATAACAGAAGTCGGGTGTTTTATTGTTTGTACGCATTTGGGCGATAATTCTTCCCTAAGAAACTATTAGGACATACGTACTACCAGCATGATTATTGGATATATGGTAGATTCATCACTAAATAGCATCTTCTACCCCTATTTTGGTGTTTCGTGACGATGTTGCTTTGTTCATCGCAAACGGGTAAGCCTCCGTATCTCGGAAAACAGTAGTTTCTTGCCCTACATCCTCCAGTCCAGAATTAATAAGTCTTTATTCTCGCAGTAGATGTACACAAACTCATACCAGTAGTTTCTGACCATAAATTGGCCAGACCTGTAGTAGAGGCAGCTGTCAGTCAGACTGGTTCATCTTAACACAGCATCATCTCTAGATGATGTTATTTTTAGTCGGTCACTGCGGAGTTGATATCAATTATTTTAATTTCGCCTATTTCCTAATTGGTCGAACTATGGTTGATTGATAACACTGCAGTTTATAGATTTCACGAGTGGATACTTATTTGGCAGAAAAAAAGTGCGTATAGAACACTGCCACTTTAACCCTGTTTAAGCTAGTTAGTGCCGTAGCGGACTAACTCAAGGGGACCGTCTATTTTAGGTACTCTCCGAGTTACCAGAATAGCAGCGTGTGAGTGTAGGTCCATCCAAGTGGTAATTGTTGTTTAAATACTGTTTGACCAGTACTCGCATTTGTCCGCCAAGCTGCTCCCCCCTTTGCTTGGCACCGCTTTTCGCAGCATAATTTAATCTGTTTCTTCTTCCAGAACATGATGCAACTTTATTGTCATGTAAATCACAAATTAATATAATACGTTTAATGAGGAATATAGTTGGAATATATAGGTAGTTCTCATATAAGTTAGTTCGAAATGGGCAGTAAATAATTTCTTATCACCTCATTAACTACTGATCATGTGGTTTAGGCAACAATGTCTCTACTTACATTTTTCTAAAGAATTTAAAATCACAACATGAATGAAATACTACTGATAAAAGAGATAAATTTATATTTCAAAAGTTGTGTCAAAAAATCACGTTAAATTCGAGATAAACTAATACACGTTTTGGTGACACAGAACATGTAGACGTGGAAGCTGGTGTGTGTTGTGAGACAAGATACTTACAGTAGCTATATTTCGACAAATAGTAGCTGCTATAATTTATAAGTAATAAAGTTTTATATAAAACAACCCGTTTATAATATCAAACGTAAAGGTAAACTAAGGATTAACTTCTTGTTAGAAAGTAACAAAGGAAACAGTTTTTGTCGCAATAAAGAGCTACCAGTTATACTGAAATGCAATGAATAAACAAAATATCATTTTTGTAAAAGCTAGTCCAAGCTTACGGGGTTTTATTATTAGTTACTTTTAATACTGGTTTCAGATGGGTTCTGAAACAACTTTTAATATTTTATTAATTCTGAAAGGTTTTGAAAACTGATTCCCAATGTTTAAGTGCTCTTTACTAATCCAGAAGCTTTCATTAGTATTTGCTTTATAGTATTTGCTAAATAAAAGAATATTACACATAATTAGTAAGTCTGTCTGTTCAGTAGATGGCTTTGATAGCCAAACGGAAAACGTTTCTGTAATTCCATAATATAAGAGCAAATGGCGTCAAATAATGGCTTGTAAATTTATCATACTTTGCTGAAGATATTTAAAATATCTAAGAATAAAGAGAAAGAGAAATCTGGCATCATGGGAATGAGAGTGTAAAAAACAAACCACACCCTTTTCCTCCTTATTTTGATAGATCTTCACACCAGTTAAATTGTAATATAAAATAATTGGTATCCCACATAAGAATTGTTTTAAGAAAAATACACGTGAAGTTCACACCATGCCATAACTTATTTTTAATGAAAATAAGAACATTATGAAAAATTGACCCAACAGAAAATTTTAAACTATTCACTATTAAGCAGTTGGCACTGACCAGCACGTGTGTAAATACTTTGTGTCGCCCGCCCTATAATTTCTGCGTTGATACTTTCCATTTCTAAACGAACGAACTTAAAATATTTGGCAACACCTTATAAGGAGTATGTTGACACACCTCGAGAGGTTTTGCTGCCAATTCGAAATGTTTTCAAAAGTAAAACTCTAGCATACAAAAATCTTTGCCTGTAAATGAAATAGCTATATTAGCTTCTTACAAAGTTTCATATAAAATTCCTGGGTGCAAAAAGCTCCATACTAAGGAGAAGACCTAATTCTGCCAGCGGAGATTAATATTATGGAAACTATGGTGGGACGAAGTGTTACTAAGCATCAAATGATACTATTGCTGGGCGACTTGGTGATATATGTGAAGATATGGAGCAACAATGTATGTCAAAACCATGTGACTAATTATTCTTCATCTAGCTTGACGCGGCAACAGATAAGAACAACGATTGTCACTGAATTGCTTACATCCGCTTTTGCAATAGATTACCAACAGTTGAACAGTTATTGTTTTGTAAACGAATAGAAAGCTACCGCACCTGAATTGTTTAAAATATTAGACGATTGTATATCCAAGGCAAACATGTAGTGGAAAAATTCTGTTGAAGTTTGAACTCATAGTGCTTGGGTTATGTTTGGAAGGTTTAAAAATTTACAAACCCTTGTGAAGCAAAACTCTCCATAATGTATTTGGACACATTGCAGGAACCGAGCAGATGATGGTGTTTTATTTGCAACTATTTAAAATCATACAACGATGTTGAAAAGGGCGCGGATGGCTCAGTGGTAGAAGAGCCAAGCTTTGGATGTAATAGTACAAACGCTTCCCGATTCGAATCTCTCCAGGGTCGGAAATTTTTCTAATACCGCGGGTGATCGGTACTGGGTCCCGGTCTCCATTTGCCATTGTGGATCAAATTAATGGCACTCCTCGTATTACGATCGCACTAGAGGAGTAACAAGATCATATATACACAAAAATACAGCACACCAGCAGGTTAAGCATGGTTACGCACCAACACGAGTCGGGCCCTGTTGTGCATTGCACAAACTAACTTAGCCTTGCCTCACACCAAAAGCGATGGACCTCTAAGGCCTGCGAAAGCTTCATAACAATAATAATAATAACAATGTTAACAAAGAATTTTAAAAACTATTTTATAACTGACTACAACATAATTGCAGTGTTTGATTGGGTTAGGAACCCATTTTTAAATTTTCCCGGAAGGAAGCGGAACCATTTATAGACTTCACGTCAAGCGGCAAAATCGAAAGACAATTTGAATCTGAATCACCCTGTAAGTTTCTTAAATACTCCCTACTTTCAATTTTACATAATATACAATTGTGTCAGAAGCCAAAACATTATGTATGATTTTCTGCTAAGGTATTTTTAGTGTTTGTATAAGAAAATTCGCGGTTTTTGAAAATGATCACTGAAAATATTTGCACGCAGTCTAATTTTGTTATAGATCTTTAATGGTATTTGCTCAGTGGGATTATAACAATGTAAAAGGGAACGGTTTGGCTTTGAGAATATTGCTTATTTATGTACCTTTCGCCGATTTTCTTAAATTAGCGATTCCCAAATAAAGTGGTTTGTTTAGAAAGGCTCTGGTTGGAATATTATTACCATCTCATATTTATTAAGTTCGCTTCTATATCTAAATTAGTCTTTAAAAGCACGTTATTATTCTTATATTTCTGATGATAAACTTGTTATGATTTAGAATTGGGATTTATTGCCGTAATTACTTTACAGCACACTAGATTTCTGAAACGTGCGGGCCTACTTTCTTCTATTTGTTCCTGATGTCCTGCACTTCCTTTAAGTGGGCTTCTTTTGAGCTGCGAATAAGATTTCGAGTTTATTTTGTCAATGCGGTAATATTTCAGCAGCTCAAGCTGTCCCTAATCTTATACTGTCTTTTCGGTGAAATGTCGAAATTGATTTTAAGGCCCTTTACCTCCATATTAAACAATGCCATTCCAAGTAGATAATTCGTTGATGAACTATACTGAGTTATGTTTATGTATATCCAAGGAGTATTCAGTATATAATAATTCGCATATTGAATTGAAAGTTTGAGGTTGAATCTGACAAATGGGTTGCCATCCCCTGACTTAGGCTTTTATGTGTACTGTTACAATAAAGGAAACGTAACTCTTTCATAGTGTAAAACGCTGGAACAGGTTATCCTACTTATTTAGTTTCTTAAGGAAGTTAACGTACTTAATTAGTTAGACTATACCTCTTTAGCGGATTGTATATAGGGTGGCCCCGAAAACGAAACTTTGTGACCCTAAACCTCAATTCTTCAAAAAACACCCGAACACGTCAAATTAATTTGCCAAGGGGATATATAATATGCTATTTAGGGTTCATCTATGTTCAATCCCAAAATGGGGGTAATTTTCACCTTAAACATTTTAAATATCAAGGGGTAACAAGAGAGATACCATTTGGAATCTCGATCTATTTGCTTTGCATTAGTGTTTTTATTTTTGGACGACGAGCATTAGTTCCCGCAGAAATGCAGTCCAAAGTTTCAGCGTAACAAATCTTCTGGAGTATTTATGGAATGATCAGATGTCGTTGGTTGACCATACCGTAGTGCAATAGAATGTTTTTTTTACGTTAGCGTCACGACATATTTCGTAGTTGTTTTCTTTGAAGATTTGAAATAATTTCAGAAGTAGTTGAAGTAATTGTGCTTTTCTTCGGAAACAATAAATGTGCTAGTAGAAGCGCTGAATTGTTGAACTACTGATGTGAATCACAGTATGTCTTGGACTTGGACGGAGAACATTTCGGGAGACCGAGTCTGTCGCAAATATGAAGCGAAATGTTGAAAATCCGGGAAAAAATGAACCGGTGGAAGTAGTAGTTCTGGGCCATATTGTTGTTGATCCTACGTTGATTACAAGGCAAATGTCTATCGTATCGGGTATTAATCGAACCAGTATTCAACCAATTTTGAAACACCACAAGTTTTATCCATACAAGATTTATTAGTTACCAGAGCTCACTTAAGACGATTTTACGTGAACGGGTGATAAATAATCCAAATGTTCTTCTTAACGGCTGTTTTTCTGACGAATGCATTTTTTTGGTAAATGGTACAGTCAATCGCCATAATTGTCGCTATTAGTCGCATTCTAATCAGAGCATATTTGACGAAACACATTTTTGGTGATCGGCTCGTTGGTTCTCTTTGACTAGACAGATGTACATGGAATTGCTACAATGAAATATTGACTCAATGTTAGCTGATATAGAGAACGGGAATCATTACCTCGAAAATCATGTAACAATCCAACAGGACGAAGCTTCTCCGCATTATGCACTACTTGTTCGACAGTATTTGGATCGAAGTGATCCGGGTCAATGAAGTGGAAGAAAAAGAGGCTATTGAATGACCCGCAAGATCGTCAAATTTGTCTTCGCTAAGTTTATTTTGTCATTTAAAGAGTAAAATGTTTGCCCCCCAACCCGTTATTTACAAGTTTTAGCGAAATATATAATCAACGAATGCAGTCTAATCAGTCGATGCTTCAGAAAGTGCAACGGAAGTTTGAACAGACTTACCCGAGTAGTTCATAAAGCTTAGGGCGAAGGTCCAACTATAGGGCAAAGAAAGAAATATTTTGTTTAAACTATTTAGAGCAGAACTCTGACGGCCTTTTCAGCTACTTCTGGGAATTCTCCCATCAGTTCCACCTGAAATTCATTGAGCGATAGGGATTTAAATTTGGTTTTCAAGGAAGATGGGTACTGTGTTTCAATAGATTCTTCAAATTAAGGGACGAACAACATTTTAAGCTTCTTTTTTCCGCTATCAAAAGGGTCAATATGTTGGTGTCTCCAAAGTATTCAGACAAGGTTAGGGCGAGTTCCACTAAGTGCTCACAGATGTTTTCCTGCACATCAAAATCGATTTCCAATATATTTTGAATAGGAACTGATTCAGTAGAGGGTAACATTATTCGAAGTTGTTGTCCTTCATACATGCCATCCAAAACTGACAGTGGTGGCAGTTTTCCCACGCACACTTGCACTATCTCCGTTGAATTTTCCGAAGATGTCGATCAGGTATACGCATCTGATGAACTAAGTTTCGTTGGGCAACCGTCCGACCTGTTTTAGGGATGCAGAAAGCTTCTTCTCCATTAAAGACAAATAACAAAAAACCGGGCCAAGATTTTACCCCTTGGAAGTCGCGTCATTTCTGTGTGAAGAAGAAGCGATTGGTGGTGGCTTCTCATGCCGGTGCATACTTTCTTGAAGAGTTTTGCCTGATATGGACGAGACTTCAAATAATTGACAGTTTTTACAGCTTTATCAAGAGCTTTCTTTCGGTCTGATGGAGTGTTCGTCTCTACAAGGGTCTGTCAACGCAAGACGCAATAATTACCGGTACAATTTGGTGCTACATTTTTTATCCTTGACACAGAATCTTTCAATTTTCCCAACATTGCTGCAGCTCCAACGCTGCAAACCTTAATACATTTGTTTCAGTTGAGATCGTGTTTAAGCATGTAATCATCGATAACATTAAAAATTTCTCCTCCAGTTGTATTGGGTCCCCAAAGGTGTGCATAGATACAGATTTTCTTCAACAGACTTGTCGAAAGGATACCACACAAAAACAAGCAAAAGCAAAAAGTAAAGATCGTCATACAAGAACCATGTTTAACAGCACACTATTAGCTAAATACAAGGTAAAAGTGCGAATAATCAGTTACTTAATGTTGAAATATGTCAAAAACACGTCTTATTTTAGAATTAGGAATTATTTTAATATTTGCTATTCCGTAAATAGGAACATTTTTAATTCATAACTTGTTTCTGAATCACAAAAAACCAAAAAATAGCAGTAAACTGATATTTAAATACTGTAAATGTCCAATAGTCAGCCACTGCCACTCGAACAGTCAACTATGGAAGTTATTTAATACATTGTAATCGAAATAAACAACGAGATTGTCTTAAAACAACCAAAACCAACAGATGAACGAATATTTATTCTTATTTGTTAATGTTATGCATCTGCTTCAGTAATCAGATATTTTATTGGCTTAAGTCATTTAAAACCCTGAGAACATTGGTAATGTAGACTCCTATTCCCCATAAACGCACTAATTCAGCAAAAGAAAAAATTAGTATATACAATAAATACTAAGTCGGTAGCTTAGCGCAGCACTGCGGACGCCGGTCAAACAGTATTTGCAGTACAGAACAACCGTTCTGGTTAGTTGTCGGATGGTGTCAATGGTGAATCACCAAGAGTAAAACTTTCGTTCTCTCTCGGCAACTACGCCACCGTTCTCGAGACCGAAGTATATGCGATATTGGCCTGCACTCATGAAAACCTAGAAAGAGGTTTCGCAAATAAACACATTTACATTTGCTCGGACCGCCAATCAGCTCTCCAAGCCCTAAAGTCTTGCAGAGTAACTTCGGAGCTAGTGCTTGAATGTCGCTTGGCTCTGTGAACATAATTCAGTAAAACTGCTTGGGTATCAGGCCACAGCAACATCGATGGTAACGAAGAGGCTGACTCGCTGGCTAGACAGGGCTCTAATGGGCACCCGTTCGGACCAGAACCAGTTCTCGGAATACCACAATGCAATGTAAAACTAGAAATGAATTAGCTCATGACTGGTCGTCGCAACAAGGATCTAGACAGGCTAAACTTTTTAACGGGCCACTGTCACCTGAACAAACACCTACATAGGATCGGCATTATAGACGATCCCACTTGCAGATTATGCCATGAAGAGGACGAATCCTCTCTTCACACAATGTGACAATGCCTCAGTCTCATGAGGCTGCGGCACAAACATCTTGGGGCTGGAATACTGGAGCTGGAAGATTTACAGCTTAAACCAGCTGCTAGTCTTCGCGGTGGGCACTGGGTTTTTGGAGACGAGCCCTAACGAGGCAGATTGCACAATGGGTCTATGGCCTGAGTGCTGTGGGTGAAAAAACTAAACCTATACCGCCTCAATACAATACGATACAATAGTCGTCTTATGGGTAGACCCATATAGTGGCACAAGTAGCTGGTTGTGTCTCGAACGGTACGTAAAACTGTCGGTGTTTGTTATCATACGAACATCTTAGAAAAATCGGGTAGTACAACTTTTCTTCTCTGTTCCGTGGATTATCCTAGCCTTCTGCCCGGCATAAGTGTAAAGATGGCTCACAAAACGCACTCCATTGTAGGTAATTAACAGGCCATTGAAGAAGAATAATAAAATAATACTATATCATGCCTGTACAGAAAGTGTAGGTACATGTTGCTTCTTTGATGACATGGCAGTTATATCCCTGAATTCGAGTGCAAATTGAACCATTTAGGACATTTCTTTAATCCGATGCCCAGTGGCGGTTTGTACTAAAGGGCACAAGGGCACGTGCCCACCCAACCACCATGATAAACACAGAAAGAAATTCGCATGTAATTCAGTGCATTATTTTAATTTCATTATTTTAACGATGGTATCAAATTTTCCTTCCGCACCAAAGGCGCGGCTAACACGCTCAAAACTATGTTCCGGGGTACGCTCTGATTTGTTCCCCATGTAGAGGTGATTCGGTTGCCTGTCGGTTATCTTCGCTATACGCGATATACCAGGCGAATGGGGCACCGAGCAGATTGTTCCCGATTTGCAGTCAACGTTTGAATTTCGACTTAGGAATGCTGTTTTCGCGCAATCGCGCGTTTGAATTCAAAGACGAAAGTGACGTTTTCTCAATGATGGAAGTTAATTGTGTGCCAAAAGATCGACTGAACACATTGGCGGTCCTATCAATAGAAAAGAAGTTCGTCCAGTCTATCCCGGATTTTGACAACAAAGTCCTAGACGTCTTTTCCAGCATGAAAAATAGGAGAATGGATTTTATGTACAAAAAATAGGTAAGTTTTTTCTTGTGCCCACCCTCTTTCTTAACTCACGAGCCGCCACTTTCACCTTTCATCTCATTATCTTCAAATTTAAACTATGACTTCCACAATCTTCTTCCTCTCCGGAAGGTAATGGAAATATGTTTTTATTGCGCTAATACAGATCAAAAACAAATATCAGCTTTCTATGATTTCCTTTTGGTGTCCTTTGCTTTGTGCTTTTATTTGGTGTTTTTTGTTTCCACGCTTCTGTTTTCTTCTCATTTTTCCCTTCAAACCGTATATCCGAAGCAATAAAGCTGGTAGTCTTTCTTCTTAGTTAGTTAGGGTTGGCTATAATACACGTCAGTTGCAGCAGTGCAATCTTCTGTATAATTATTTTTAAATGTCTGTTCTAATCTATCCATTATTGATTTGATATCTGTCTATTTAACCTTGTCCAGTTTAGTCTAGTGATTACCGGTTATTTTAATGTTATTTCTGTCAGTACCTTTTAGGGAAGATCACAGCTGGTTCAACATTATTACCTTTTTATTTGTTACTTCAGTATTATTCGATTCAGCTTCTTCATTTGGGAATTCACCGAAAAGAAATCCACAAATATTGGTTGTTAATAAGATCTTGGGTTCGTAGCACAATTGCATTCGCGTCCTGTTTTTGAAGAGTACGTTGAGCTAATGTATGTTCCCTCAGAGCATGCCCATATAGCAAACAAGCTCACATGGAGATCGGTAGTCTTGTAGTTGCAGCACGATTTGTGACTGGTTTCCCCAAGGGATGGTTTGTGTTTGTATGAAGGATCTATAAAATTATGTGGTAATTATGACAAAACTGGATGGGATCCCTAAAGATAATGGAATAAGTAATAGGTTTCTGAAAATCTTATTTCTTAAGCTATTAGCTATGTACTCTTGTACGGACTACTACTAACATGAATGTACACTATCTGCAACAGTTGTAATTTCCTAAGAAATGGAAAACGAACATTGACGTTAATCTTTTGTCCTTTTCAGAAGACATTAGAACTACGATCGATTCTCTCTCATTATACTTCTTTACTTTTTAACTTTTAATGGAATGCCTTTGACAAGTTTATAGCATTCAAATATATTCATTTGATTGAGTAGCGTTACATATAAAGCAGTGCCCTAAAGTTATCTAATTAGGAATACGTACAGTTTGGGGTCCCCTGACCACAGTAGAGTAGTGGCCGCGGTGCTTGGCTTCGGAGTTATTCTACCAAACTCACTCAGGTTCGAATCCTGAGCACCGCACTTTCCCAGGGTGTTTGTGGTGTCTTACTTGTAGTTGGGAGATGGGGTTTTTGCAAGGGTGGGTCATGTAAAAGTCGCGTATAGCACGAAATATGGCGAGCCAGGGTAAGCTGGGTGGACTGGGAATTATGGAGTTGCCCCTGGCAACTCCACGAATCTTAAAAAGAATAGGTTTAACCGGTTCACTATTCATATAACAAAAGTAACAAGCGTAATGTTCTTTGATACATATTATATTGCGGAAACCATAACGACTTCCAGGGTCTGTGCTCAAGGAAGAACTCATTAAAATTAGAGTTCTTCCTTGAACTCGGGGTCTGGGAGTCCAAACCAAGCTTCAGCCAAGGTAACATAGCATATCTCACTTCACTCAAAATTTAAGTTATAATGATTGCTGTTTGACAGTTAATAACGAGGAAAGGTAGTATTTGATATTCAGCAGTGGTAACTTCTGGGCTCTGTAGATATTTTCCATATTTACTTCAGTTGTAACAGTAACTGTGTTTTAGAATGTGCATTGATTGTTTTTTTTAGTTAGTCGTCGTTTTGGTCAACAGCCTTTCGCTCTGTCACATTCTTCTATATGGTGCTATAGTGGAAGCACGGGAGACCTCGAGTATAACGTCTAATCCCAATGACAATCATTGCAAAGATGGTTGTCGGCATTAAAATTCCACTTTTGTCAACTGGATTGGGAAATTGTGTGTGGTCGGTTGCAGCATAAGATTTTTATATGCTGCCTTATTAATGCTGGGGAATCGAACCTAAGCCATAGTCAACGTTTTGTCTAGAAAGCCAGCGCTTTGCAAACTGAGCTTCCACTACATACTTTTTAGATAGGAACCTTCAGAAAAAATAATATTTAAGAATGTGAAAAGCTTGCGTCACAAAAATTTACACGATATGCTTTGTTCATTTTTACGCCTGAAGTAGATAAGAGTAACTTAGAATCGATAGTTGCTTTATAAGTGTTTTTATTGGTATCCATTTTATGATTTCGTGTTCCGAGTAATAAACAGTTGCGAAGAGTGTCCATTAAAAAGAAGCTTTCGACATTTGTTGAATATCTGCGCTTTTAGCTAAGGAAATTAAGATGGAATGTGTGGGACCCTTCTAATAAAACGAAACGTGAGGGAATTCTTTGATGACAGTTTCATCTACTTCTATTCTATTGGGGAAAGATCTAGCAATATAAAAGTAACACTAAAATCGGAGAAGTCGATAAGCCGCTTAGTTAGCACCGCAAGTCGTAACTCCGCCTTGAACAAGCTCATTAAGACAAAGAGTTTTGGCCGAAATACGCGCGGCGTTTCTGAGATGTCAGGGCAATTTGGAACTATTTGATAAGCTTTCACTGCTGTTTTATGGCCTTTTTGTCGGTTCTTGTGCTGATCTTACACAAAGTATAACATAGGATGCTACCAGTAAAGCACTAAATAAACTGCAAGGAAAGACTAACAAATAGAATTGTAGGCTGTACTATGGTTAAATCGCACGAAGCAGATTACTAATTAAAACTGTCGATGTTTATATTAACTTTAAATACTTAAACTTGTAATGGTTCATAAATTAATTAAGTACTCAATCAAGATAGGATTTTGTTGTAAGCTAAAGAAATAAATTATTAAAGATGGTCAAGCAACTTCTAGTTCGTAAGAGCAACACAATATGCGTCTTATTACAAGGAAAGGTACATTGTGGTAGTACACCTTTAAAGACAAATTTATTTACTTTAATATTAACATGAAACAATTATTGTCAGTTTACAAATCAAAATGTATAATTTATATTTTATGAAGTTATGAAAAACATTTAAGTCTAGCTGGTGGCGTCAGCAATCTAAATTGTATGAATATCAAATCTGTACAGTATTATTTAAGAAGATCTCCATGAATGAACATGATTCCATGGTGCGGTTGTACGACAATACACCATATTTTTAAAGTTTTCAAGAATTTAGTATGTACCTATCGCTGTAAATCATTGTCGATGTTTTTCAACACTAAAAAATTACATTATTCTACTCCTGCGCATAAAAATATTATTTAACAGGATGGAGCTCCGGCACAATACATGTGCGGGTGCTAACTAACTAGTAAAACAATTTTTAAAATAATATTTAAGCAATTCGTTTTATTCATGTACAGATGAATTGCTTGACAACTCTTCAATCTTCTAGTTATAGGATTGAAAGATGAACTATAGGGGCACAATTTCCATATACCACAGCTTCGGAGATTTGATGGAACATACAGGAGATCCTGGATCTACAAGAGAGCATACTATTTAGCAACCTCAATATAATGATCGCACTTGGTGAAGCATTATTGGTCATTACAACTATAAATATTTAGTAATTCAGGTACAGAATGGTAAATTAAAGAATTTACACAATTGCAATTAATAGCAGGGTTTTTTAACGCAGCATTCATTAATTAGCCACTAACCTATCAATGAAATAGAACAAAGTCGGTAAAGAATTAGCATATAGGGTAACGTTAGGGATGCATACCGTACGTAATATACGGGATTTATCTTATAAGTGAGAAATATATAATAATTTCTAGTATTCCCATATGATAAAGAGATTTAGATAGAAATGGTCATCATTATTTTCATCATGGCACTGATTATATTATAAATAAATGACAGATAATAGCTATTACTGATGTGCAAAACTGTCG
The DNA here is from genome assembly GCA_014611495.1 of Limonius californicus. NCBI lineage: Eukaryota > Metazoa > Arthropoda > Insecta > Coleoptera > Elateridae > Limonius > Limonius californicus. The sequence goes on along the minus strand of JABXWE010002060.1, from coordinate 1,906 downwards.
AAGGACAATCTCTAACATAGACCACAACTTAGTTAAAGAATAGGAATAACGAGGTAAGCTATCGAAGATAACAGACGAGAAGTCTATCGTAGCGAAAAACTGAAATATGGGAAAATTTAGAATACTTTTACTTATACTTCTAAACGAAGACGTGGAGATAAATATTAATATCGACGAGAAAACAGAAAATAGTTACCGTTTACAGTAGGAAAAACATCGCGTAAACTGGTACGACGAATGCACTAGGTGTACAAAAATGCCAGCGATGCATTATAACCAAAATATAGGAACCAACTTGTACAAAGGCAATGCGAACAAATCCAAGCAAGAAGAGTAAAGAAGGTGGAAAACAAACACAAATAGTTTAAGCAGCCGTTAAATGCTGTAAAGGAAAACTAAGATGAATACAGAACAATAACAAAATAGAAGAAGGCAAGCGCACGACTGATGAGGACGAAAACAAGAGCCAGCGGTAATTTGGAACAAGGATACAGGAATACCATATACGAAAGACCTGAAATAAGGTTCTCCGATGACGACAGAATAGTAGAACAACAATTGGCAAAGATAACCAAAATAGCAACAATTGGGTCCTATGGACCATTTTATAGGTTGCAGAAGAGAGAGATATTGAAGGATGGAAATGGCATAAAGTTGTAGGAGAACCTAAAGTGCCATACAAAGAAGATCAGAATACACGAGGTAGACCAAGAAGGTGATAATGCAAGGGAGCGGAACACAGTATGAGGAAATGCAAGTGGGAAGATAGAGGAAGCAAGCTGTAACTAGATAGGACTACAATAAACTTATTGAGTAGGCTAAAATCCTATAAATGGACTACATAGCTAAAAAAGATACAATAAATATGGTGTTTAATGGAAGACCAAAGACGGTCTAAGGACAAAAACACAGTTCTAAGGAACAGCTATTGCAATTGAAACTACTTGTACAGTTTGAAAATAATGCATCTAGAATCATCCAAATGGATGCCTTATTCTAGAAATACATTAATTGTTTGTGTATAACAATCTGTTGCTTTTATATTAAAGTAAAATTGAAAGAATTTATTGTATATTTGTGACCCTATAATAGATTATAATGGAGAAGCATAAAGACTCATTACGTACTTGTCTAATAATGGGCATCCATATCCTACCATTTCATGAACCTTTCCTCCTTTGACAAATTATTACAATGTACGTTTTCAAAAACTTGCACAATAATATTGTAGTTACTCATATATACTTCATAAGATTACAAGCAGTTGGAGTTTGCGTCCTCTTTGTTTAAAATAAATTAGTTCGTACACGAATGTTAGAAAAAAAATAAATGATCACAAGGTGCGGAAAAAAGAGTTCAGTACTCTTGCAAGTTTGAATTCCTACAAAACAAGAAGATCCGCGGTAACTTTGAATAATACATATTTGCCGCAGACACTAAACAGCAAAGGTTCTAATGAATAAGTTACTAAGAGACATCCAAGTTTTGTAATAAAGAACCAATTTATTATTTCACTAGAAAATTTTAATTAAATACTACTAAAACTTTTATAAACTCATCTTGAATCTTCAAGGTATTTCTCATGTGCTCACCTTAATGAAAATGGAAGGATCAGAGTAATTTCTCTATTTTTATTAGGAAAATATTAAAAGATAACAAAAAATAAATATCGCCTTGCTTCCCGCGTAAACAAATAATAAAAGTTTTAAGCAAGATTAAAACTGGCCATTAACAAACGTATACAGGGTGAGCTATCTAAGTTGTGTTACCTTGCAAGTTGTAGACGCACCCTGACATACATCAACCATCAACCAAAACTTCTTCTTAAATTAAATTAAATTCATCAATGTTAACTGCTTATCAAAATACCAAGTCGACCTGTCAATTTACTTAAATTTTAAGTAAA
>JABXWE010002055.1:0-10535 GCA_014611495.1 Limonius californicus | reverse complement strand
TGTATGTCGCTGTAACCTCTTTACTGATACGACGCCACATGTAAGCTGTATATCCTTGACCTTCTATTTGTACTAGAAATTGTAAGGTAAATTCCTTTGTGTTTGTGTTAAATCACTCTGAAATAAGCGATCCCTCTTTCAAATTTATTTACACATTTTTTCGAAAAAGTAATTAGTCTAATATTGAACGTATTGATATTTCTCTATATTCTAATTTTGTAAGCGGATGAGATTGAGACGCCAATGTACAATGACCTCCTAGAAATAAAAAATAAATCTCAAAATTCTCAGCATATGATCGTAAATTTAATTCACTTTAATTGTCGCAGTATACAAAAAAACATTGATGAAATATTAATCTTCCTAAATGATAGTAATGTAAATTTTGATATAATTGCATTATCGGAGACATGGAAGGTTGATAATATAAATAGCGCGTGTATCGCCGGCTATAATACTTTCTATAGCGAAGGTGATTACAATCAAAACGATCGTACAATCATCTATATAAACACGAAAATCACGGTCCTTTCTGCAAACAAAATAAAATATTCAGAAAATAGTTTTCTACAATTATGTCTATTATTACAAAATAATGTTAAGTGCAGGCTTACTTCAGCTTACAGGCCGCCGCCAACCAACAAGAAGTTGTTTTTAAATGACCTAGGGCGCGTCCTGAAAAATCATAGCTACCAAAACCTTGATATCTTTGTCGGTGATATAAACTTCGATATTTTCCATGCGGATCAGATGGATAGCTTCTCCATAGAATATTTAAATACTCTGGGGGGAATAGGGTTTAAATCACTAATAAATAAACCAACTAGAGTTACCAAAAACAGCAAATATTGTATTGATCATATTTTCATCAAAAATTACCTAACAAACTCAAACATTAGTCCAGGAATTCTTCTAAGCAGCATAACAGATCACTACCCTATTTTTTGCTGTATTACTTCTAACACCGATGAACCAAACAGAAAGGTTAATAGTTCCTTCACAAGAACGCGTATTAACTATGACAAATTACGTGAAACCCTCCACTCTACGAACTGGGTAAATTTCTTTAAGGATACTCGCCAAAACGTTGACATTTCTACAAATAAATTTATAAATTTCATTCATACTTTAATCAAAAATTGTACAGTGTCAAAAACTGCGATACTATCCTCTAAAACGAAAAAACTTAAACCGTGGATAACTTCTGGGTTGGTAAAATCAATCAGAATTAGAGATAAAATGAGACAAGCTGCCCTGCGAAGTCCAAATGATAACCTAATACAAACCAACTACAAAAACTACAGAAATAAAATCAACTTACTAATTAGACAAGTTAAAAACGATTATTATCCACAAAAGTTTAATTACTTTAGAGGAAACCCACAGAAACTATGGAATGTTATAAACGAGGCAATAGGTACAAAAACTCAAAATATTAATAATGTTGTCATAAAAGACTCAGATCAAAACTTAGTTTCCGATCCAAAGCAAGCTGGTGATATCTTAAATTCTTACTTCAGTAGTATTGGCAAAAATTTAGCCTCTAAAATCAAAACAAAACTGAAAAATGGAAGTATCCAAACTTTAAAATCTATCAGAAACTCCATTTTTCTTGAACCTATCCTGCCAGCCGAATTAATTGTTTTGTTAAATGGTTTAAAACCTAGCTCTTCCCCAGGGAACGACAACATCTCATCTATGGTAATAAAGAACATCAGCCGTCTACTTATTGAACCGTTATGCAGCTTATTTAACCTAGTTCTAGAAAAAGGTCTTTTCCCTATTGCATTCAAACAATCACTCGTCACCCCCATTTTTAAGAGTGGGAACAAATCAAGTCCAAACAACTATAGACCGATATCCATTACTTCTCATTTCTCCAAAATTCTAGAAAAATGCATAAAATCTAGACTTTCCAAATTTTTTAGCTTAAACAAAATCCTATCAAATAAACAATTTGGATTTACAGAAAAAATTTCTACTGAAACTGCCTTATTCCACTTAACTAATAAACTACATACGGGCCTTGACAAATATAAAAAACAAATTGGTATCTTTCTGGATATTACAAAGGCCTTTGATACCGTCGCACACGATATACTACTCTTAAAGCTCCACAACTACGGTATCCACCTAGTAAATGTAGCAAAAAAATATAAGCTTTATTCGAGTAATTTTTGTTTAACACTTTTTGACGTATCTATTAAAATAAAGTGGTGGGGGTGATTCAATGTTTTTTTAACTAAACAGCTGTAACTCCTAAACGACTGAACGGATTTTAATAAACTTGGTCTCGTTGGAAAAAACATTTATAACAGTCGTTTAGGAGTTACAGCTGTTTAGTTGAAAAAACATTGAATCACCCCCCCCCTACACTTTATTTTAATAGATACGTCAAAAAGAGTTAAACAAAAATTACTCGAATAAAGCTTATATTTTTTTGGTACATTTACTAGGTGGATTTCAGTGAAAAATCACTTTAAAAGTTTAAGATGGCGGTTACGCCCCCTGGCGGCCATCTTGGAAATCTGAAAATATTTTCCGCGGTCTTCTTTTGGCCACTTTCCTTATAAATGTTTTTACCGCAAGTCTCTACGACGAATAGTTTCCGAGATGCAGCACTTTGCATTCTTATTTGGCCACCTTGTACATTACAAATTATTGGGACGAGTCTATATTATTTTTATATACTTAATAAACAGTTCAGTAAGAAGTTTTCATTTACTGCTTTTAGTAACGCGATATTCAGAAGAGGACATTTATCTTTACCAAATATTCAGCGAACTTTTTATGATACAGAGGAAGTAGTATCAGTTCCACCAGCAGATAAAAGTTTAGTAAAAAAGCATTTTTGTCTTTATTGTAAGAAGTTGTTTGTGAAATTACCAAACCATTTAGAAACTGCACATCGAAATGAAAAAGCTGTAAAACAACTATTAGCATATCCTAAAGATACGAACTGTTTTTACTAATTTTAAACGTTTAGTAATGCATCTTTTGGTAAATGAATAAGGCTTGTGCATTATGCTGTTGCTACATGTAGTAAAACTGGCTACTGTCAGTTCTACATATACTGTACTGTTACTGTAGACTAGCTGTAGTCTTACCTTACTGCGTATTTTGGCAGAAAAACTTTCAAAAATTGTACCAAAGTGTTCAAATTGTTTTGTCGTATACATTTTTGTTATCTACTGCACTCTCTAGTTAAATGTATGTTAAATGTCTAGTTAAATGTGGTATTAGTACAGGGTGTCAATAAAAGAATTACATCTAGTTACCCTTGGAATTTGTTTGCATGTAAATTTTTATGTGCCACTACTTTGTTATTGGAATTGCATTATCCAGAACTGTCATTAGTGTTATTAATTGAGGTTATGTTTTCTGCAGTCTGCTAACATAACACCATTGCACGAGAGCGACACATTTTATTTTACGTGGGAAATTCAAAGCATACTAAATGTAATTCTTTTATAGACACATTGTAGTATATAAATACTATTTATCTAAAAAATGATTTACAGGGAATCCAATACGTAACAATATGTTGAATGCCATTAGAAATGAAGGCGATTTTCAACTCAATACAAATCGACTTTATAATGGAGGGCAGCTGATAGTTGCACGTAGACCAAAAGTCGTAACTCCACAAAATGCAGAGCACTATCTTCCTTGTCCACATTGTAAACTATATTTAGTTAAAACATCCCTAAGTAGACATTATAAACGATGCAAAGGACAAACAATTCCAAAGGATCGTTCTCTTATTCCCAATTGCCGCATTCTACAGGGAGAGTTACATAAAAATGCATCATCAATTTTGAGAAACCGAGTATTTCCGTTTTTGAGGGATGATGATATTTCAAGAATAATTCGATTTGATGAACTCGCTATTGCCTGCGGTAACCATCTTTGTACAAAATATGGGGAATGGGACGTTTCTACGCCGCCGATTCTTCGCCGCCAGTTCATCGCCACCGTTTCTACGCCGGCCGATTCTACACCGGCCGTTTCTACGCCGGCCGTTTCTACGCCAGAAATATTATTCTGTAATCCTACATACCTACACTTTACATAAAATTTTAGAGAAGCTGAATGGTATTAGCAATTTACAGTTAAATATAGAAACAAACTGCAGGGTATTAAGAATATTTTTGGTTATTAGGTTAGGTGAGGTTAGTTTAGTAAGTTACTATTTACTTCATAATATTCAATAATTGATATAAATTTGTTCAGTAAATATAAAATGTGTTTCTTTTTATTTTAATGAATTATTTCGTTTGTAATAATAACAAATACTATAAATTTGTTCAGGATATATAAAATGTGTTTCTTTTTATTTTAATTTAATATTTTTTAATTTGCCGGCGTAGAACCGGCCGGTGTAGAATCGGCCGGAGTAGAAACATACTGGCGTAGAAACGGCGGCGATGAACTGGCGGCGAAGAACCGGCGGCGTAGAAACGTCCTAGACCCCAAAATATGCCTCTTCCAGTCATCATGATGTCATGATTCGAAGTAGGCTACGCAGTATTGGACGTCTGCTGATAGAAGCACAGAAAATTAATTCTGCCGTTAGAGATTTCTCAACATTAATGGCACCGCCCTTTTATGAAACAGTTATAACAGCCATACAGAAAGTAGCTGGTTTGGATGTAAATGAAAGGAGCTACAGAGCTCCTGCTACGGCCTCAAGTTTGGTTGTGCTGGTTAAAACTTCAGCTGATATTTGGAGGAGCGAGTCTATCAAAAGAGAAGACATAAACTCTGCAAAGAGAACAGATTATTTTTTAAGTCTTTTTAAGACGGTTACCGCCATTACGATTAACAAAACCGTCACGGAAAATCAAATTTAGGTGCAAAGAAGGAAAACTGTAAAAACTACCCACTTTAGAGGATGTTGACTTGTTTTGTCGTTTTGTCCGTGATAATAGGCTACGGTATCTAGCAAAGATTTCTGATCCCAATATATCTTTCAGTTATGACACCTGGAAGAATTTAGCTTCGTTTACTATGGTATCCATATTAATATTTAATCGACGTAGGCCTGGCGAAATTGAGCGAATACAGTTGCAAGATTATCACAGTGTGCAACAAGTAGATGTGACCACAACTCCAGCGTATCAAAGTTTTTCTGATAAAGAGAAGAAAATGGCCAATATGTATGTTCGATTCCAAATTCGTGGTAAGCTTAATAGAACCGTTCCTGTGTTACTTAGTAGGGGTATGAAAGCTGCTATAGATGTGTTAATCCAGTATCGACAAAAAGCTGGAGTTCATGAATCAAATCCATATATATTTGGAGTTCGTGGTGATATTATACGCTACAAATTTCTACGTGCCTATGAACTCGTAAGACAGTACTCTTCAACTTGTGGCGCTAAGTGCCCGCTTAATCTAAGGGCAACAAAATTAAGGAAACATGTAGCTACTTACTCGATAAACTTGGATCTCTCTGAAAATGATGTGCAACACTTGGCTGATTTTATGGGTCATGCTAAAAATATACACAAGGATATTTATCGGCAGCCAGTGTACTCTCGAGATATATGTAGGGTTAGTCGAATACTTAAAGCAGCCCAAGGACAAGTTACAGATGAAGAGGACTCTAATAGTGACAATAATGAACAAGAACCCTGTACAGATAACCAACTTCAACATAATGCAACATTTTCAACCAAACAAACATTTACGGAAAGAAAATATAAAAGAAACGTACATTCACCTGTACTAACAGCAGCTGTACAGCAAGGTGGACTTTGTAGAAGTAAACAAATAGAAGAAACAGCATCACATCTTATCAAAAAAACTCCTACGAAGCAGAAGGGCAAGAAAGGTAAAGTAGTAACACATATTTTATTCTTAACAAGTTTAATTTACATATGCAGTCCCTGCTCACTTTATTAGATTCACCTATATAATTATGGTATTTTTAGTTTTACCATGAATCATGGCTATAGTATCCTTATGCAAACAGTACTGAATGATGACCAATGAACTTTCCATATATTTTTATTTTACAAAAACAATGAATACAAATACAAATAGATCAATATAATTCTTGAAACACTAATATTTTATTAATGCAATTTTGTGAAATTTCTTTGAGCGTAACATTATGGTGCCAGTGATAGATTATTCTGTCTATCAACTGGGTCTTTGTTGTTATATTTTCTTTGGCCAGTTCTCTTTTCAGGCACTGCCAGACATTCTCAATCGGATTCATGTCTGGTGAGTTGCCGGGCCATGGTAAAAGTGGAATATTTTGTTCTTGCAAGAAAATTTTGATTTTTTTGGCAGTATGGCAACGTGTCCCATCTTGCATGAACACCTTGCGACCACTGCCAAACCATTCTTGCAGCTGGAGGATCAACCTTGTCTCCAGAACCCTCCGGTATTGGTCCTGCCGCACGGTTCCCTCTACGACGTAAACTGACCAGATTATCACGGACATGGTATGCTTTACTGTCCTGACTACACAATCCATATTAAATTTTTCTGTTGGACGTCTTCCTATGAACTGGGTCATATCGTCCATAATCTGAAAGGTCGCTTCATCACTGAAGCAAACCTGCGAATGTGCGAAAGTAATAAATTTATCAAAATATAAAGGATTAGATTTATGAACTTACTCTCTGCCAATCCTCAAGAGACAGATCTGTATGTAAATTGGCCCAGGCTAAACGTTTCTGCACCATGCTGGTCAGTTTGAGCTTTTTAATTGGCCTCCGACATTTGAAGCCCAACGAATACAAATTTCTTCTTATTGTAGCAACTGATCTAGCAACGCCTGCCTCTTGAAATTGTTTCCTTAGATTACTGTGGGTTGCCCTTCTTGTCTGCACAGCTAAATTGCTTAAAAATCGTTGCCCCCTGGGGGTGACTAAAGATTTTCTGCAACAATTACCAGTCAGAGCACCTGTAATGGGTTGGTCCGCTTGCACTTTTTTGTATAAACGTTTGACAGAGGATTGGGGATACCCCACATTTTCTAGCAATCTCTCGTTGGCTATATTCTGTATTGTGAATTAATGCAATTACAGACGACTTTTGCTCTGTAGAAAGATCGTTACGTTTGCCCATCTGAAAAATTCCAATCGAAAATCAATCGATTGATTTCTTTGTTAAAACCTTGATAAAAATTACAGGTAATAGTATTAATTAGTGAAATAAATACTTACCTTTGAACTTTTAACGCGAACACAACACAACAACCGAAAACTAAGAAATTTGTAGGTTAAGAATAACTTTCTGGAATTTTAATCAGAATTCGATATTATCGACCTAATTTTAAACCAAACCCGCTACATTTGGTTGGGCAACTTATAAGGCAACTAGTACAAAATCACTACCCCATAGGTTGAAAACAGCGTTGAATTTCTTCTAGGATTTCATAAAACAGCAATCCTTCAGGTGAGTCTAATAAAATGAACAGGGACTGTATTTACTGTTGTTATTAAATCCTAAAAATAATGGGGGGGGGTATTTAAATAAGCAGCCGTAGTTTAGAATGTTGCTGGTTTTTAATGTTTTTTAGAAACCATAGTCGGCATGAAAACTTACGCAAGGAAGACACTCTCTAGTCAATTAGATCAGCAGTTTTTAATTTGTTCCATTTTTAAGAATTACTATGCAATTTATATTTTTTAAAGTAGCTATACAATTAAAACTTTCAAGTTAAACGACTTTTAGCTTAGAGCAACAGTGCCCATTTTGTGTATTTATATGCCGAAAACGGGAAACAAAAATTTTAAAATTTGTTATGTAAAACATAAAATACTAAACGACTTCTTCATATGAGACCATTCTGTGATAGTTATTAAGACAAAAGGCGTAGGCACTAATCCGTCATATTTTTTATTGTAATTCAGATGTTGGTTGTTTATTCTAAGAAATTATAAAGTTTACTGGAATAGTTGACTGTAAAGTCTAGAAAACAAAAGATAGAAAACTATTACATTTTTTTACCAGTCTTTATCATTTATCAGTATTTTTCGCAATTGGAATATTTAAACCCTGTATTTTACTAATTAAAATTATATTTTCTTTTAGTCGATCAACAGTATTGTGAAGTTTGGAGTAAAGAAGAACAAAATATAGTGGTAGAATATTTTGATGAATTTTTGGCAAATGGAGAAATGCCGTCTACTAGGGACTGTGCAGAAGCTTTATCTAGTGTTCCCGGCTTGTCTCAGAAATCATTACCATCAATAAAAATGTTTTTACAGAACAAACTAAGGCAGCCTCGTACACCAAAAATGATACGATATACAGGTAGTATATAAATTAAGTACATAATTATGTCTGTCTTTGTAGTTCACATATTCATTTTTCATCCAAAGGTCACATTATGTCATTTACTTTTTTTTTGCAGAAATCAAGCGACCAAGATGGAATACACCAGCAAAAAGTATTATGCTTCGTGTATTTGCAAGGCATTTAAAAAATGGTACTCTACCATCTCTTTCTGAATGCAAATATGCAATGGAATGCTATCCGGCATTGCATGGAAGAACAGTAGCTAGCTTAAAAACAGCTGTTAAAAATGAATTGAATCGTCGAAGCCAAGGTGCCTCGAAGAACATTTAATTTTATTATAAGTGTTTTTTCATGTTCATCTACACTAGTGGCATTGATTCTGCACACTTCTGATAAATCTGTTCAGATTTGCATTCATTCTTGAATTTTACAGATATTTAATGTTGCAAAAAGTTCAAAAAGTTAATTCCGAAAGTTTATGCCTTACGTACAACATCCAAATTAAATTAAAACACCATAAATATAATATGATACATAAAATGTTAATTTAGGATACCAGAAAAAACATTATTTTGCAAAGATAAATAAGAAATGAAGAATTTACTGAGAGTGTCAAGAATTAGTGCCACTAGTGTATGAAATTATTAAGTAGTAATTATACTAGTTTATATTAATTAACTTCCTAGTACTTGCAAATTTTGTGTAAATATATTATTATATAATTGCTGTGGTTTCATTAAGTGGGAGCTAAATTACTTTTATTACTGATAAAACTAATCTAAAATTTTACTAAAAAGCAAGGCATAATAATCTTTTACAAAGTTTAGTTGCAAACCACCCACGTTTTATATTTATTATGGGTACTATGGTGCTAGCACTTATTAGAAGGTCTTAACACCAAATAACGTATAAATAAAATACACAATTGGAGAGATCAATTTATTAATGTTTTGCTTTTGATAAAAATAATCGGTAACTATTTACATAAAAATACATAACAACGGAAACATAACAACCCCAGACGACCCGACCCGCACAACATTTACCCCCCCTCTCTCTCAAAAAAAGAAAAAAAACGCGCATGTAAAAGGGAAAACTTCCACAATCACGTGTTCGAAACAAAATTTTGACCCACATTATAGAGGTAATCAAAAATTTGGAACGATTGTGGTAGTTAAAAAACCCTTTATGCGAAAAAAAAAAAGAAATATTTTCAAAAAATTCTTAAAAAATAACAAAGTCAAGATTAATTAATACAAACTTAAAGGAATACAATAATGAATAATAATATAACAAATTCTTAACCTAGTTAAAACTAAACTGGAAACCAAAACACAGGAACGGCGAGATGTGCAAGCGTCTGCAAACAGAAAAAGAAACAAAAAGGTGTATATATAACAAAAGGGAAATAATAACGTGTACGAACACTACAAAAGATGTGTGTAAGTGTGTTCAGTAATGGGCTGCAATGAACCACGAGTGTGCCGTGAAATTTTGTTCCGTTGACAACTGTCACAAGACATAACCCATTTTTTGACATCCGTTTGCATGTTTGACCAAAGAAAGCGTTGACAGAGCAATTTCTAAGAAGCTTTAATGCCTGGATGCGCTAAACCATGTAATTGTTGAAAAATAGCAAAGCGAAATTGAGCTGGAACAAATGCACGTAATCTACCATGGCTACGATCAACCCAAATTTTCGCACCGCGAACAGTTTGTGATAATTCAAAACGAAAGTTTGGTTGTTGACGCAAAGTAAGAAGTTCTGGATCATTTATTTGCGCTGCAGCTAACTCGTCTAAATCAACACTAGTCAGTAAAGAAACTGTTGACACTCGAGTCAACGCATCAGCAGCAACGTTCTGAGATCCACGTAGATGTCGTATGTCAGTGGAAAACGTAGAAATAAATTCGATGTGTCGAAATTCTCGTGGTAAATAGTGATCCGGAGAGCCTCGTATTGCGGAACAAAGAGCCTGATGATCAGTAAATATGCAAAATTCTTTATACTCTACATAGTAACGAAATTGTTTTACAGCAAAATAAACAGCTAACAATTCACGCGAGAAAATACTGTATTTTTGTTCAGCAGGAGTCAGCTTTCTACTGCAAAACGCTAAAGGTTTCCAAACACCATCTTCAAGTTGCTGTAAAACACCTCCAATGACAGTTGAAGAGCTATCGGCAGCAATACTGATTTCAGCACCTGAAATGGGGTGAGCGAGTAGTGTAAACTTGGCTAATTCATCTTTAGCTGCCATAAAAGCGTTTAATTGAAC
>JABXWE010002054.1:0-14106 GCA_014611495.1 Limonius californicus | reverse complement strand
CGCTTTGGCGTTCCACGCGAAGTTACCACCGACAGAGGACGCCAATTCGAGTCCTCCCTCTTCAAAGAATTAACTTATCTTACAGGAACTTCACATCTTAGAACCACTGCATACGTTTCCAATGCCAACTAAAAGTTGCAATAAAATGCCACGAAACTGAGAACAAACCGCTATCCTACCAACTATTCTTCTTGGCATCCGCACAGCCCACAAAGAAGACCTAGGAACAACAGCGGTCAAGCTGACGTATGGGGACAACATCCGCTTGTCTGGTGAATTTTTTTGATTCACAACCAGCACCAGTCACTTCAGACATCGTGAAGAAACTTCTCCAACGAATACGACAGCTGCGATCTACACCGGCTTCCCGTTATAGCAGTCAATCCATTTTTATATTACAGGAACTGGCCAGCTGTAAAAATGTTTCCGTGCGTCACGACGCCGTTCGACGCCCTCTACAACCTCCGTACGATGGTTCTCTCCCGGTCGTATCTAGAGCTGAACGAACGATTGTTCTGTACATTAGCGGTAAAGATGCAACTATCAACATCAACAGACTGAAACCTGCTTTTATACTGGCCGAAGGAAGTCAGCTTCCAACAACGTTTACCACGGTTCCCACCTGCTTTTAAGCGGACCCAGGCCCATCTACGGCGAACCAGTTCCAGCTGCCCAGAACCATAACACATATAGCGGATGACATGTTCACTCCCCGGAGCGCTACCAAGCTAAAATTTCATCAACGTTATCCCTGGCAAGGGGGTTCTGTAGCGACGCAAGCTACCCTCCGAAATTCCCAGAGAGGATGTCGAACAATAGCAGCCACATTTCTCTAGTGAAAGCGCGTACTTTCCCATGCTGCTGACGTAAACCATTTTACCCTTATAAGATAGCGTGGGAAGGTATCCAAAACCGTTCCAGTGTAGCAGCAGTGAGCGTGCGGTTACTATTGTTATTTTACTCTCTTGCTTTGTTACCTTGAAATTGTTGTAATTTGTGGTAAATACATTTTTGCATATACATGGTAGTTTTCCTCACATATAAGCAATCAAACTGCGTTATTTAATTCAAGGAAAAGTTCTTATTCGGAATCGGAGAACAATATCGCTAGCAAAGCCAACTGAAAAACTTTGTCATACTTAGAGGCAAATTCAGAGATTCCACTCAAACTCAACTTAGCTCACACTCATCTCATCCTTAGTGGAGTTTGAGGAAGCCTCATACCTACTTACAAACCAGATTCATAAACTAAGGAATCTCCGCCCTCACGTAAGTTTGAGTCGAGGGGGTAACATATTTGGCAACAGCGCTTGACGTCATAAAACGTCATCGAATGTGGCCGTTGGACCGTGCCTAGTCACATGCAATGGAGAAAAATTGATGTATTTTTTGAAATAAAAAAAGATTATTATTATTACTATTACTGTTTGTTTATTATTACTGTCAGCTCCATTAATTAGCACAAATTTAAGGTTCTACATTATTAATGATTACAAAATAATTTTATGTCACTTTGAAATTAGTTCAAGAAATTACTACTATTTAACTAATATGCATTTTAAAGAAAATGGTGCTAATGTATTATAAATAATACCAATTCATTTAATAATACTATAATTATTGTTAATGTGTAAAATGCCGTTCAATAAAAGCTGCACGTATTATGGCTCCAGTGGCTCGTCGAGGTGCTGGTCGCACAGGAACATTTCTTTCCACAAACTGTGGATCCTGAACAAATTGTTCCTGCTCTTTTACAGCTATATTGTGCAATACAGCTGTAGCTGCTAATATCCTAGTAACTGCTCGAACATTATAATTTAAGCACTTGGTTAGACAACGTAACCTTTGCTTCCATTGGCCGAATGCTCTTTCTACTACATTTCTTGTACTTTTTTGTGCAACATTGTATCTTCTCTCCGCTTGTGTCTGGGGGTTGTGGATGGGTGTAAAGAAGTATAAGAGTTGTGCATAGGCACTATCTCCAAGCAGGATATCTTCCAATTGCCGTTGCTCAAACTTTAGTGCTACTGAGCTGCTTCTAAAAATCCTAGCATCATGTGCCGACCCTGACCAATGGATAACTATGTCCAAAATTTCAGCTCGGGGACCAGCAACCGCTTGCTCATTCAACGACATCCAAGATTTTCTATTTCTATATACCTCTGCTGTAGGCCCTCCTGGATTTTTTATTTCAATATGTGTACTATCCACACAACCTACCACTCCAGCCACACCTGCCATTGCTTAAAATAATTCTCTGTTTCTTGTCATGTCGTGTGGATTATCGGGAAACTTTATATGTTGCCCAAGATTCCGAGCAATAATTTCAGAAACCTCTCTAATAATTCTGCAGGCACTTGATTGGCTTACGCTATGTAGATTCCCGAACGGTCTCTGAAATATAATAATGTAATGTCACGACTACAATTCTTAATAAAATTACATACCTGTAAACTACCAACAGCATAAAACCGTAAAGCAGTACAGAGTTTAATTATGGGAAGTATAGGTAATCCTCGCATGTCATCAGGAGCATTTCCATTGGGTTAAAAACCAACGGCAGCAAGACCGTTTCAATGGTCTGCCGTGAAAACCGAAACCCTTGCAGCCATTCTGTATTGGTATACCTTTCCAATGGATTTTGCATGTCTCTCATTATAACCCTAGGAGTAGAAACAAAATTAAGAATACATGTACAATAGTACACATTAACTTCAAAAAATGAGATTATGCAGTTAAGTACTGTTTTGTGGGTTTAAACCAGTTATATTAACTATTTATATTTACTTTACTAATTAATTCAGAACTATAGGTACATAATAATAATAACCTGTTAATTTAAAAATTTACCTTGGAATTGCCTAATAATTGTTATCATCTTCCGCATGTTGTACAAATTCCCAGAACTCATCTATGGCCGTTTCTTGTTGATAATGGTCACTAGTAGCACTTTCAACAAATGATAATAACGTGGTAAGACCAAATAATAATGGTAAAACGGCAACAACAACAAATAAGCAGCAAATTTATTTAACTTTGTTAACAAATATTAAAATGCAGATAAGGGTCACTTAAGTGTACTAACTGGTTCCCTTATCTATCACTCATGTATTACTCAAGTTACCCTCACCCTCACTCTGTAAGGGCAGGTAGAACGTTTTGTGACTCAGAAAATTGAAGATGAGTGTCACTTAAGTGCGAGTGCGCCTTAAGTGGAATATCTGAATTTGCCTCTTAAGGCTTTAGGATTCGTAAACAATTGCTAGAAGGATAATTTCGCTCTCTCTGTAGGGGCAAGGTTCTTTTAATAATTCGGATATTAGAATTAAATTAGCTGAAGCCAGAAAGACGATTGTACAAAAAGGAACTATATCGTTATTTAAAAGTATTAGATATTTTCTTGTGATTGTAATGTTTTGCTAAAGATTCAATTGCCTGTCGTATTTTTGTAATGCTTTGAGGGTTAAACATTTACTTGAAAATGATAAGTTTGAAGGCAAATACTTTGGAACGCAGAAAAGTTTAATCGCACAGAGTTCTAAACGTGAGGATTTTAAAAAGCAGAGAAATATGACCATAGAAGTACTAAAACGCAAAGAAGTTTTGACCTAACATAACTTTGAATGAAGAATCTTTTTGGTTGATTACTAAAGCAGGTAGCTTACACCAGCTTTGTGAATATCAGCATGTAACTTATACATTACACATTATCTGAAAATTTATGGTAACCTGGTCTTGAAGTTTATTTTAATTACCTATCCTGCTGTATAAAACACTAACACTTATTTGAAAAGTAAATCTATATTTTCGTTAAGTACATGTACATTTATAACATCATGTATGCATTGGTTACATATATTCGGCACTTCATGCTAACCAGCAACACTTCTGACCAATTGGACAATCTCCCACTGCAGGAAGGTTTTTATCGCTAAAATCAAATAAAAACCATTACAGTATAATTCAAATTTAAAAAAAGCATTTATTATTTAAAGTGGTACTGTTGAATACTTTGATGTAGCCGATAGTTTAAATATGGAACTTTTCAAACAAATGTATTGAAATGCCACATTACAATAGCTTAACCTTTAAAATTGAACATTGTAACTGTTTAGTAGAGAAAGGAAATTAAACGTTTACGCATAATTCTATTTTCATACTTTCATCAAAATTTATTATTAGAGGAGCGGCAGCTACATACATTTTTGTTTGTTAAAGTCTTACAAGTATTAGTCTCCACGCAAAAAAATGCGCCCTTGTTGTAAGTCGGCCAATTACGGGAACATTACAGACCATATCCGTCCTACAACGTTATGTTACAGCGTTATGATTCTTCCTCTACCTCAGAAAACTCTTAAGGGAATTCTGAACTGGCTTGGAATTCTAAATCTAGTCTACCCTTTTTAGTAGGCAATCCGTGATGTTACTTTCCATAGCTTACTATAAATAAAAGTAAATGTATTAACTATTTGTCTCTGTCCTTTCTGCTAAACAACTGAATAGATTACAAAGTTTTCATATTGTTCTGATTTGACGAATTTAGTTGGATCTGTTATAAACAAGAAGTAGCCTCTATTAAGGCGATAAACGGCAGGAAAATTGCTATTTTTTAGCTTTGTAATTGTGCATTTAAATTTAAAGTTAAAAATAATTGCTACATACCCATGTTGACCTTTACATATTTCAATCAAGTGCATCATTCAGAGATATCATGCTTATTGTGAAGATGAACAGATGTTGTTTACCACTTATATAAAAAAGTAAGCCTAATTATCTGCTCTAAAAATTGATTATTATCAACTGTACATTTGGGTTATCGATGGAACGCGTGTTTATCCTTAACTTGGACTTTGGTGATCTAGCTGCTAAAATTTGACTATGGTTGTCTGTTCTTAAACAGAGACTTATCTAACACACCAAAGGATTAGCTGTTATTATATGCCGGTGGCAATTAATATATTTAGGCCAGTGATGTTCGAGCAGTATCCGTATCCACGTCAGGATAGATCTTAAAACAAGCTCCTCGTTTATGATTGTCATTACGTTTGGTTTTCTGTTTTGACATTCTCATATATAATTTCGCCGTAGCCCAAAAACACATTAGGTAGAACATCTCTGAATGCTAGCGGGCTACCAGCCATGTAGAATTGAAGATTGCTCAAGAATCACAGATGTTGGCTCGGAACAGCACTTATCAAATAATGACGAGTATGACGATAGAAAGAAACATTATGCTTAAACAAAATAATTCAATAGATTAGAGAATATCAGTATAATGTAAAATATATAAGAGCTTTACAGTGTGTCGATTTTGGAAACGATTTATATTAGTTGGAATGTCTGCAATTTTCCATTTGCATTGCATTTCACTCGCATACGAAATATTGTGTGATGAATAAGGTCAAGTGAGTGGAGAAAACACGATTAGAGAAATACAATATAAAGAAAAAGTGGAAGAGCTAAAAGAAGACTGCGAATGTATTATAAATACATAAGAAGAGTGGAATACAACAGGTTACTAAATAATGGAAGAATGGAATGGATCTCAGAGAACGCAAAAATACAGAACGTTCACGAATGCAGCGAATCATTAAATCATGTTTTCCTTTGGTGATTGGAGTGTCCAACCATTGCACAAAATGTTTTGTTTATTGCAATTGATAAACCATCAAATTTACATATTCAACAAGTTGCAGTATTCGAATATAACCAAATTTACTATATTCGAAGCTTTAAAGCTTTCCAAAATTGTATTGGTTATATGCAACTGACACCAGCACAACTATGTAAAATTAGGATTTTCAATGAAGAGGACCATAATCGACATAAGGTTTACCACACACTACACACAGCCGTGCAGGACGCACGATATTTTTTCGTTAAGACTAGAATATATGCTAGAAGAGAAGAATGTGGTCGGAGAAAATGATCGATTTATTACCTTAATATTCTGTGAGATGGAAGAACAACGGCTTTAGCAACCTGAAAACGGTTGGAAGCTGGTCGTGGTACACGGGTAAGTAAGCGGACTATACGCCAAAGATAGGTAGAAAATGGATTTATAGCCCGCAGACCAGCAGTTGGACAACGGTTGCAGCGAAGGTATCGTCGAGCTGGTATGCCATTTTTCAGTCAGAAGATTGGGGTGGATGTAAACAAATTAGTTTTTACAGTCTCTCAGAACTATCTATTATTGAACCTGCGGCAGAATCCATTTTACACTTAGTATTACGTGACTCTTTGGGAAACTGCGCTACATCGAGGTGTCGCCAAAAGTGAAAGAAAATGCACAAGAATTTACAGAAAATGTCAAGGAGTTGAATGTGACAGCTGCCAAATATCCAGTGCCGATGTCTGATACCAAAATATGGCATGAGAATGATGAGAATATTGACAAAAGTACCTCTGATGAACCAAACGTGTACAGCAGCGATATACCGATTAGCCTCCACCGAAAGGTATACGACCAATGTGTTCTCATAGTCCAGACGCAAGGGCCGTTAACACTTACGACACTATGCACTTGAAAATGAGAAACTGCCTAGAAACAATCCGTCAAAGTATGCGACAAAATCCATCGAATCGAATAATAGCAGAGATATTTAAAAAAAAGCGAACAAAGTATTCCTGAATTATTAAATCTGGTAGATCAAGAAGGTTGATTAGAAATGTCAATATCTTAATTATTAAAATATTTTGACGCATTGTCAATACTTTTCTTGACTCAATCATGTCTAAGATATAATTTGCTTGATAGTATTGTGAAACAATAAAACTTTTTTCATAATAATTAGTATGTTACTTTCGGAATGAGACCTTATTGAGATATTGATGATGATTGGTTTCGGACATAGAAGAAGAACTCAAAAAGAAGTTTCAAATCTCTTCAATACGACTCACCCAGATCGGGACCTTATATCACGAAGTACAGTATCCAAAACGTTGAAACGATTCGAGTATACTGGGAATGTGTAGAATATTCGGAAATCAGGACGTCCAAGAATAGCAACTACGCCTGAAAAAGCTCTAAATGTTGTAGTTTCAGCCGTGGATCAACCACATACTTCATGGAGAACATGAAGCCGTATAAAGTGATTTTGATCCACGAACTGATTGAGGGCGATTCTGATAGAAGAAATGAATTTTGTGAAATTTTAATGGAGAGGGGTAATATAATAACTTCATTACGAATATCTTGTTCTCCGATGAAGCCACTTTTTGTCTATCTGGGTCGGTCAATAGGCAGAATTGTCGACACTGGGCTTTAGAGAATCCTCATTGGGACCAAGAAAGCCGTACTCAATTCCCCAAGAAATTGAATATTTGGGCTGGTATCATTGACAGAATTATTGGACCGTTCTTTATTGATTAGTGACAGATACCTCATGTTATTACAGAATGAAACTGTCCCTGCGCTCATAAATTTGTTCCCTGATGGAAAAGGTGGAGTACCTCATAATATTTGGTTCCAACAAGATGGGGTGCCACAGCATTTTGTATATAATGCAATACAATATCTTGATGACATATTCAGAAACTGATGGATAGGACGACGTCGGACCATCGAATGGCCAGCGCATTCTCCGTATCTTACACCATTAGATTTATTTCTGTGGGGACATGTTAAGAATATCGTATACAAAGAAAGACCGGATAATCTCGAACATTTGAAAGTTGTTATCCGAAGAGTGATGGAAAATATCCCACGAGAACACATCAGAAACAGTATAGATCCAGTGTATAATCGTTTAGCTCATTATCAGATAGTCAATGGCCAACAATTTGAACACCTACTTAACTGAGTAGCCTCTCCTTATTTTATTTAGATTTGATTACTCAAGATTACTTTGTTCGTTTTTGTTTTAGGCACCTGTTATTATTGAAAATAAAAATATCAAATGGTATATTAATGAACTCACTGAAAAATTCCGTATCGAAGGTTATATAAAGATATAAGGTATTCCATTTGAAATAATGAAGTTGACAGGAATTTTGGAAAAAATGAAAACGTGGCAAAATTGGCGATATCATTTTCGAATCTGTCACATTTTGAAATTACTCTGTATGAAAATTCATAAAACTCTAACGAATGGTTACTGAGATATATGGATGGTTCCATACATTTGATTAAACACTGTACTACGAAACTACTTTTGGTTCTGAAATATTCCGGATTCGCAAAAATACGAAATATCACTGAAATAATTTTTGCAAAATTAAATATTCAAATCTGCTTTTATCTAGATTTCACTACTTGAAAATCGTTTTCATTATCAAGTATCTATTAATACATTATTTTGTGGGCTAAAGTTCAAAGGAAAGCAGATTTATTTGCCAAAAATCTCTCTGCTAACGATCTATTTCTGTATATAAATGAATTTCTGCTAGGAGAATTTGACCATAGTTCAAAAACTGTACAAACATGAAGGTTCTCCTTGCTACCTTTCTTGTTCTCAGTATATTTGCAGCAGCTTTGGTGGTGGCAGATGAATGTAAGTGTTTAATTTATGCTGATTATTGTCAAAGGGCGAAACATTGTTTTCTTAAATATGTTGGTAGCCACTATTTTTTGACGGTTATATACAATTATAGTTAATTATGCTGTAATGATGTTGGTAGTATTGTATTTAAGATTTTTCTAATTTGTTTCACTTTGATTGAATTAAAAACTTTATTGTCTCAATCCAACAAACTTCGGCTACATTAAGTATATTGACACAACTATTTGCAAATTGAAATCTAATTGGTGACTGTATATGGCAACTCTAAACAGCACCTTTCCTAGAAAACAAACATAAGATTGTACAATTTTAAAATTTAAGCTATTGTAATGTGGCATTTCAATATATTTGTTTGAATATTTCCATATTTAAACTATCGGCACATTAAAGTATACCTACAACAGTATCACTTTAAATAATAAACGCTTTTTTATAAATTGAATAATGGTAATGGTTTTTATTTTATTTTAGCGATAAAAACCTTCTGCAAAGGGCCCCTTGGCATACCCATACCTGGAACTAGCTGCTCATTTAAATGTGACTTCCTTCCTGCAGTAGGAGATTGCCCAATTGGTCAGAAGTGTTGCTGGTTAGCATGAAGTGCCGAATATTTTTAACCTATGTATACATAATGTTATAAATGTACATTGACTTAACGAAAATATAGATTTACTTTTAAAATAAGTGTTAGTGTTTTATACAGCATAATAGGTAATTAAAATAATCTTCAAGACCAGGTTACCATTAATTTTCTAATAATGTGTAATGTATAAGTTACATGCTGATATTCACCAAACTGTTGTAAGCTACCTACTTTAGTAATCAACCAAAAAGATTCTTCATTCAAAGTTATGTCAGGTCAAAATTCTTTGCGTTTATACTTCTTTACATTTAAGTACTTCTATGGTCAAATTACTCTGCCTTTTAAAATTCTCACGTTTAGAACTCTGTGCGATTAAACTTTTCTGCGTTCGAAAGTATTTGCCTTCAAACTTTGCATTTTCAGGTAAATATTCAACTCCCAAAGCATTACAAAAATATGACAGGCAATTGAATCTTTAGCAAAACATTACAAGCACAAAAAAATATGTAATACTTTTGAATAACGATATAGTTGATTTTTGTACAATCGTCTTTCTGGCTTCAGGTAATTTAATTCTAATTTTCGAATTATTAAGAGAAACTTGCCCTTAGAGAGAGAGCTAAATTACCCTTCTTGCATTTGTTTACAAATCCTGGAGGCTTAAGTACGACAAAGTTTTTTAGCTGGCGATATTGTTCTTCGCTTCCGAATAAGAACTTGTCATTGAATTAAATAACGCAGTTTGGATGCTTATATGTGAGGAAAACTACCATGTACCGCGTGGCATTAAATATCTGTTATCACGTTACCTTTGGAACCAACATCGCTTATTAAAAGGGATGAATCCAGCTAAACTAAACTGACATTCCTATCTATCAAAATTATGACAGATTGCAATAAGTAATGGAGTTAGAACAGGATATTTTTATAATCGAGTGGTATTTTAGAAATGGTGTCAATAATGATAATGAGTGGGTATATTCCATGGAAGCATGTGTTGAAGAATTTAGAGCCCAGCTTCCCTACCACCATGATGACCATGTTTTGCGACAGAAAATTAATAGGACTAGGCACGTTTTCGACAATCCGGTAGCGTTTTAACGGTATTTTCGCCTAGGTTGTCCGCAACCCATTTCACACTGAGCTCCCTCACTCTTCTTCCAGCATTTAAGTACTACGCATGTTTGATTTTAGGTAAACAGGATTTCCGGTGATTGATTCTCTGCGTCTGACAGAAAACGAACGTGCCGTTGAATTGGTTTTTCCCGTTAACGTGGTTGTCGCTTTGAGTTCATCTCGATTTTGTGGGAAAATCAAAGATTATAACGTGATCTTTAGTTGATTGTAAGATTACGTTATTGACATTTATTGTCGCTATACTCGACGTGTTGTTTCTTTTATGATTTTTGTCGAGTCAATCGTAGTTACCGATTGGTGAGTTTTTTCCTTCTTCTTTTAAGTTATGGCTGACCTAATTTTTCCTTGTATTCGAATTTAGACAACTTGGGGACGGTGAGAATTGTCCGAAGATTTTTGCGCTTTTAATGGTGATATCTGCAGCTTGAGGGAACTAACATTCGAATTCCATCCAGCCGCCCGCAGTGGAAACACGTGCCGGACTCGAGGCTGTTCTAGAACGTTCCATTCCAGATTAACCGGGAAGTGCACATTTATTTTTAATTTCGACGATTTTGGAGTCCATGTAAATACTCTTTGTTTATTTGTATGAATTTGTTTATACTACGGGGTAGATAGAAACTATGTTGTAATTTGCACAGTGTGTTTCGAATTACTTTATTAGCATACTTCATTGGTATATTAGTTTGTACAAGTATTAGCGTACATAATCAAGGGAATTTCACTTGATATACAGCGTGAGTCAACCGGAGCGGTAATATTGCGTTTTGTTCGGGTTTCACAGCGATTTTTGATTTTCTTATCTACGCTGTAAATCTTGAGAGGCCTTTCATGACTAGAGTGTAGGTCGCGGCTTGAGGGCGCTTGTTGGGGAAGAGAAACGCAGTATTTTTACTTTAGCTCAAAGTCAGTTATTATTGGGGCTGTATTGAGTGATTGCGTACTGGTAATTGTGTACCGATACAGGTTATGAATACAATTATATCTTATTGTTGCAAATTTGGGTTATATATACTACTCATATTTTTTTTGCTGATATTAAATATTGTTGCTGCAATTGGGTTTGTTATTTATTGTTTCCTATCATTGTATTATGTAGTACCGAATTAAGTAAGTAATAAACTGTGGGTACGACTTACCAATCGACATCTGTGTTAATGTTAGTGTATTTTATTATTAAGTCGTTGGCGCCCTTTCAGGTAATTAACGTAGAGTTAATTAATATATTTATTCGAGCAAAGCAGAGAACAGCCCATCTTCGATTGAGGTTCCGGGAGGCTATTATTAACCAATTATTTACTTACTTAGTGTGGAGAATTTCCCTTGGAAATTATCATCAGGCGTCACAGCGTTACAAAAAGAAAAGGTTCAGGTAGGCCCCAAATTAACTAAGCAATTGTGGATGACATTCAGGAAAGAATTAATGAAAACCCCCGCATTTTGACACAAAAATTGTCAGCTGAAGCAGAAGTACCTAGAACTACTTGCCAGAAGATATTAAAATCTAAATTGAAATTACATCCGTATAAAACTTCTGTATTTCAGCAATTACATGTTCAGGATTTTGCAACACGTCTAAATTATTGTCAATGGTTCTAGCAAACATTTAATGATCAGTTACTGGATAGAACCTTTTTCAGCGACGAAGCCTGGTATACCTTATCTGGATATGTACATTCTCAGAATTTTCGCCGGGAAGAAATTTTAGCAAATTTCTTTGACGAACTTGATGACGATGAAAAAAATTACGGCCATTTCCAACACGATAGCGCAACGGCGCATACAACCAGAGAAAATTTGGAGTTTATAAGGCAAACGTTTGGCAGTAGAATTATTAGTAGATTCACAGATCATCCTTTCCCAGCACGTTCACCTGATCTTACGCCCTGTGATTTTTCAATTTTCACGTAGTTTAAAGATAACGTTTTTAAAAGGCAAATTAACAATCTAGATGAGCTGAGGGAAGCCATCGTCGACTGTTGCAATAATATTGATCAACAAATGTTGCATAATATTTTTGAAAGCAAAAAGAGGCGAGTTCAGCTTTGCATTGCAGAAAATGGCCATCATTTTCAACATTTGGTATAAAATGCCTAAAAAAATAAAAACCAAAAATTACCTTGCATTTTATTACATTAGGTACATACTAGATAATTATTGTAATTGAAATATACGATACTTAGTGCTAACCAACATTTATATGTACCTAATTCCATGGCTACCAGAATCACAGATATTTATGGCCACCCGGTGTATGCAACAATTTATTTACTACAAATTACAACAATTTCAAGATAACAAAACACGAGAGAAAAATAATAATAGTAACCGCACGCTCACTGCTGCTGCACTGAAATAGTTTTGGGTACCTTCCCACGCTATCTTATAAGGGTAAAATGGTTCACGACAGCAGCATGGGAAAGTACGCGCTTTCACCAGAGGAATGTGGCTGCTATTGTCCAACATCCTCTCTGAGAATTTCGGAGGGTAGCTTGCGTCTCTACAGTACCCCCTTGCCAGGGATAACGTTGATGAAATTTAAGCTTGGTAGCGCTCCGGGAAGTGAAGATGTCGTCCACTACATGTGGTTGTGGTTTTGGGTAGCTGAGACTGGTTCGGCGTAGATGGGCCTGGGTCCGCTTAAATGCAGGTGGGAACCGTGGTAAACGTTTTCGAAAGCTGACCTTAATAAATAAGTGATTAATAAAAGCAGGTTTCAGTTTGTTGGTGCTGATGGTTTCATCCTTACCGCAATTGTTAAGAAGAAACGTTCGTTAGGCTCTAGATACGACCGGGAAAGGACCATCGTACGGAGGTTGTAGAGGGCGTCGAACAGCGTCGTGAGTCACGGAAACATTTTTACAGCTGACCAGTTCCTGAAATATAAAAGTGGATTGACGGGAAGCCGGCTCGGATCGCAGCTGTCGTATCCGTTGGAGAAGTTGCTTCACGAAGTCTGAAATGTCCGGTGCTGGTTGTGAATCAAAAAAATTCAGCAGGCAAGCGGATGTTGTCCTCATACGTCACCGTGACCGCTGTTGTTCCTAGGTCTTCTTTATGGGCTGCACCAATGCTAAGAAGAACAGCTGGTAGGATGGCGGTTTGTTCTCGGTTTCGTGGCATTTTATTGCAGCTTTTAGTTGGCGGTGAAACGTTGGCCTGTGGATGGTATGCTGTGGTTCTGAGATGTGAAGTTCCTGTAAGATAAGTTAATTCTTTGAAGAGGGAGGACTCGAATTGGCGTCCTCTGTCGGTGGTAACTTCGCATGGAACGCCGAAGCGTGTTATCCACCAGCTGAAAAATGCTTAAGCTACAGTTTCCGCTACATTTCTTCAATTGGTATGGCCCCTGGCCACCGTGCGTAGCGGTCAATATATATATAGTTTATATATATATATATTTTCGGTACAAGTCGAGATCTTTTGGAGTTACAAACTGTACAAGATGAGATCCTTTTTGCAAGCTGAGATCCGATCTCGTCTTGTATCCATGTGTATATCGTACTCATTCAAGAGGACATGTGAAGGGGTGGTGAAATTCAAATTTTTACCCGGAGCTCATTTTGTACTCATTTTACGCCATTCTACCCCACTGTAGAAAGCGCTCTAGCGCCTTTTTTGTATAAAACCTCAAGATGTATTTTGCAGTCAACTTGAGATCCGGCATGCTTGGCAACATCGCAGATGTTGTTGCATCTTGATTTCTTGGAAAAAGGGTTTGCTAATCGCTTCGTTAGTCGAACGACTGCATTTTTTAAATGTCTTTATTTTAAAATTACTTCTATGCGTGTGCATGGGAATCTCGTAAATAGTAAGAGCTACAAATTCGGTTAAGTACTATTAGCATTACTTATTAATAGTTAACATTTAAATAACAAAATAATT
>JABXWE010002051.1:0-59768 GCA_014611495.1 Limonius californicus | reverse complement strand
ATATATATATATATATATATATATATATATATATATATATATATACACGAGCCGTAACAACTATATATTGGGACAAAATAAAATACATATATGTCAGGTATTTGACAGTTTATTTGTTTTTCTAATAATTTTTTTAATTTAATACTAAGTAACTAGTTAACTAACAACAATTGGGGCCAATCAGCAACACAAAAAACAAAATACTTATTCTATCATCTCTAATTAACGAGAAAAATGTTCACACTGCGTGGCAACTAAATATTGGGACATAGCACTTTTTTTTTTGTCTAAAATGGAGTAACATCACCCTTAGATTTTATGACCGCTCAAATTCGCTTGGGCATTGACTCTACTAAGGATCTGCACTTTTCAGGAGTAAATCCATTCCAAATTTGCTCTATTTTGGCTCTAAGTTCCGGCAATGTCCGTTGTGGGTTGTTCCTCAATGTTTGTTTCATTTTAAACCACACTGTTTCAATGACATTGAGGTCAAGATTGTTGGAAGGCCAAGAAAGGACATTTACGTTGTGGTCGCCAAACCACTTTTTGTGGCTTTGGCCGTATGACAGGGCGCTCCCTCCTGCTGAAAAATGTAATTTTCGCCAACATTTAACTTCGCGGTACTCGGTAGCAGACTGTTTTCCAATATTTGTTGATATTTCGCGGCATTCACGGTACCATCAATAAATTCAAAGCGTCCTAATCCTGAAGCTGCCATGCAGCTTCAAATCATCACTCCTGTAGGAAATTTTACCGTACGTTTTAGGCAATCCTTGTGGAAAGCCTCATGTTTGGTACGAATCACGCGTTTGCGGTGATCACTAACACATACGTCGCATTTTGATTCGTCACTGAAAATTACTCTGAAACAATCTTCTACCGGCCAAGATAGTTTAGATTTTGCTCATGCAAGCCTGGTTTTCTTCTGTTTTTCCGTCAACAGTGGCTTTTCCTTTGCGTATAAGAAAACAATTTTGTTTAAAATTACACTTTTAAATTGTTACTTGTAATTCAACCTTATAAAACTTGAGTCCACTGTTATTAATCCACCGGCGACAGCATTCCCTTGACAGATTTAATCCAGTTTCGTGATTCCATTCAGCTGTAATTTGCCTTAAAGTATTTCTTCTGCCTTTTTGCATAGTTTTACTAATTGTCTCTTATTCCTGTCAGAAACTATTTTTGGACGACCCGGACTTTTACGTTTTTTATCTAGGATATTTCCCGTTTCTCCATAATGCTTAATTATATTCCACATTATAGTTATAGAAATATTATGTTCATCCGCCACTTCACGTATTGTTATATTGCGGCAATAATTTTTAAGCACTAACTCACGGATTTTTGAACTTGTAGAGATACCACGTACCATTCTGTTCAATAACCGCAGCGATTCACTCAAAACATTGTTTAAATTTACCATTTAAAAGGGCGTTCAGTATAATTATTTCCAACAAATGAAATTCGAACATGTTCTTGTTTTTACTTATAAATGAAATTTTTCAATTAAGTTTTTTGAGGTAGTTTGTATTTTTTTTGAAACACTTACATGGCTACTCTTGTTTCCATGGGGTAATATTAGAAAAATCTATAGAATCGATCTTCTAAATATTTTCCTGAACATCTAGCAAACTATGTACAAGAAAACATACATACATATTCCAGTTCTCTTATACCCTGAGGTGTCGAGGTTTGGTTGGTTTCACTTGACTAGTCTTTCTTTTTGACGAAGTTGCTCCACATATCTCTGCTATTGTTGCCGTTTCCTTTTACTATTTTGAAAGTTTCAGTACTCCTTTTTTATTGTCAATCCAAATGTATGTTTCCCCATCGAAGGCAGTCTTCTCGTATTCTACCTTTACTTTATTCCTTGTCAAACCTTATTTTTGTACCCTTTAATTTATACTTCTTCCTTATTATCTGTCGTTTCCAAGTCCAGGTTTCTACCTCTAGATCTTTATATTTAGCTCAGTTGTGTTGTAAAAGACGATTACTCTATTAATACCCACATAGACTTCCAGCTTATTAATTTTTCTTGCTGTTTTTCCATGTTTTCTTGTTATGGCCATTTGATTATTACATTACATCTCTGTTTCCCCTTTTTCCTCGCAACCAATTTACTTTAGAGTACAATAGAAATACAATTTCCAGAAGAATACAGCTCATGAAGAATTTTTAAGGTAGATTCAACCAGCACAGGCAGATTAATAGTGAAATAATAAAATACTAATAATAATCACCTCCCTAATAAAAAAGCTCTATTATTAATGCTATCTACGAATTTTAATTATTGTTCACATTGTGTAATAGCTCTTAACTTTTGAGATTGTTGGTTAATCATTTCTAGCGGTTTTTTAGTATATTATATTTCAAACACATGCTTGTATTTATTGCAGTTACTCGTATTTCAGCTACTTACTGTCAAGCGATAATTATTAGAAAATTGTGGGAAATTACATATAATTAATAGCTTACTACTCACTACTGTACGTTATTCTGTTAATACTATAGAATAACTTGTATTCTCTGCCTGTTAAATAAAATCGCGGAATATCATAGTATAGATAAAGTGTAGGTGAAAGATGGTCAACACAATCATGTAAATGATATTTACTTATTTGTGCTAAATTAATTGCAAAATCTTCACTATTTTGTGGGCAATGAATAAACCTGGTATATATACTCAGTGACATGGAAATCGCAACACCAAGAAGGGGTAGGAATTTTTGACCAAACTTGGCAGACACGTTTAACTACTAAAAGGTAGCAATTGATTAAAATTTTAAAGAAAAAGGACAAAATATAAATATAATTTTTATTAATTATGGGTTGGTCCCCCCCTATTGGTTACACACTCCCCCACTCTTCGTGGCAACGATTCTATCAGATGGTCGATGTCCTCTTGAGGTATTGTGTCCCAAGCAACCTGTAATTCGTGCTGTAGAGCTTGCAGCGTCTGCGGGGAATGCAGCAAGTTCCTCAGTCTTCTCCCCATAATGTCCCAAACATGCTCGATTGGTGAAAGATCGGGAGATCGGGGTGATAATAGCAAGAGATTGACATTATCCTCTGTAAATCGGTCCATGGAACGTCTTGCAATATGGGGAGGCTGGAATAGTGGGTCTTCCAACTGCTGAAGAGATTGAAGAATATGGGGTTCTACCACCTCATCCACATATCGCTGGGCGTTCATATTACCTCGGATGAATAACAAATGGGACCTACTCCCATAAGTTATAGCACCCCGTACCATAATCCCCACAGTTTGATGCTCATGCCTCGCAACGGAAAATTCAACTTTGCGACATTCCCCACGTGTTCGTTTGACCCTCATACGGCCATCATGCATCCCCAAACAGAATCGGGATTCATCACTGAACACCACCCTATGCCACTCTAGGTTCCACTGCAGTCGCAACCTACATTACTCCAAGCGTTGCTGTCGGTGTTGAGCCTTTAGTGGTAATACAAGATGTAGCCCATAGGATTGCAAGCCGAGAGCTCTGATTCTGCGGTAAACCGTTCGAAAGGTTACAGGACGACCTTCGTTAGGTAACCATTGATTGGCAATTGATCTGGTACTGGAGAATCGGTCTCTTGTTGACGTAAGTCGAAGATGGCGGTCCTGCACCTCATTTGTTCTTCTTCGCCCCCGGTTCCTCTTCTGCGACATTTCTGATCCTTCCTAGTCCATGCCTGATAGCAGCGCATGATGGTGGATTGGTTCCGGTTAAGGCGATTTGCAATTTCTCTGAACGAAAAACCACCTTCGCGCAAACCAATAGTACGACCTCTGTCGAATTCGCTTAATTGGCGGTAATTTCCACATTGGCGCACTCTAGATATGATCACACCCTCAAAACAAACAATCAAAAGCGTAAACAATAAAGAACTGGACAAAATCTCGTAAAACATACACCTGAAAAAATTGTTAGAAAAAACTGAAAGGACTCTGAGATTAGCCATTATCACTTGATACATATGAGTGAAATTTTAATCAATTGCTACCTTTTAATAGCTAACCGTTTCTGCCAAATTTGGTCAAAAAATTTCTACCCCTTCTTGGTGTTACGATTTCCATGTCACTGTGTATATAACAGGCCTTGGTTTGTTCGGCAAGGGCTTGTAATGTATTTGTTTATCATTACTTAGTTCATACAATGCAGACAGAAATGTAAAGGGGTAACTGTTTTCCTAAGATAATTAAAAATCTGCACCATATTTCCACTTGGGTGCTTTATTTTACAGCA
Organism: Limonius californicus; assembly: GCA_014611495.1. Taxonomy (NCBI): domain Eukaryota; kingdom Metazoa; phylum Arthropoda; class Insecta; order Coleoptera; family Elateridae; genus Limonius; species Limonius californicus. The sequence continues at coordinate 55,518 of JABXWE010002051.1, read as the reverse complement.
ATCGCTAGCTTGAAGTTATATAGTTGTACTAATAATTTATTGATTTTTGATTTACATCACTAAAGTTGTATGTGCCCTGGTCATAATCCAAGTCAAATCATATACTACTTGAATAAACTTTGTACCCTTGCAAGGCACAAGTGATGTGGAAAACAAATATTAAATATGGTATTGTTGGTATTAGTTCTCTGTTTATGGTTTCCTTTTCTGAGCTTCGCACTACGACATAAAAGTTGTTCTCTTAATAACTTTTTCCATTTTAGATTTGTAGGTTTATGAGGTCATGAAAAATTCAAATAAATTATGAATTATTTATTGGAGATTATCATAGCTTTCCAATTTTATGTTTAGCGGATACGTGTAGATATAAGGAATCGTGATCTAGGTTGCTTTACTGTTTAACAGTTAATCATTAGCGTAGATATATAAAATTTGTGGTTTTTCTAAACGGTATCCGACAACTCAACAGATTGTTTAAACTTTTTGGTAGTTTTTATGGAATATATTGTTGAATTAGCAATTAATTCTGTGTATATATCCCAAATCCTAATTTTCCATCAGTTTTCGAAAAAAATAAGCATGTGTTTTAAACTTTTATGCGTTTACTGAAATCCTTTGTTACTATACAGAGTGCCTAGTCATTGTATAGAATATTAAATTTCATACCACAAAATGCATGATGTAATGCTCAATTTATAAAATTGTTTATTTTATATAGTATTCCACTATTTTATAAACTCACAAAGTGGGCTGTGGTTTTATTTCAAAATACATTTTCTGACAAAATAGCGGGCATCTGGGGTATTATCAAACCCACTCGGCAGTTAACAAATTATCCAGGTCGGCCTGCTATAATGTGTTATAGGGTATAAACTACTTTAGAGCTTTATGTGCAACCTATAATAGGAAATTCGTAGTTTATATTTATTATATATTATCAAAGTTTAAATATAACTTTATTAACATATACTCTAGAACCATAAACTATCGTAGCTGCATTTTATATAATTCAACACAACGAAATCATCAACAGAGTTTTTGTTAAACATGGACAAAAATTCAAGGGGTTATTCCCTGGACTATTCTAAGAATATTTTGTCTCTTGATGATTTTTGAAAAGCCGCTTTGTTTCGAAGATACAGGGCGAAAAAGAATTTTGACAATAACAACATTCTATTACCAAAAATTACATGTAAAGTTTCTTAATCTACAAGAACTGTTGAAAACGACTACGTCCAGCTACGATACAAGAATCCAATCTTATCCTCATTGACTGCCCACCTCTTTCAAAAACACCAGGGTCGTTTCTTATTGAATTACATCCAGCAATTATCCGATTTCTTAAATCTTCCACATTTGCCACTGGAGTAAAATAAATTAAGACTTTAGATGGCCCCATAGGAAATAATCCAGGGGGTTTAAGTCCGGGGTCGAGCAGGCCATAAGTGAGGTCCACCTCGACCAATCCAGCGATCTCCGTATGATACTGTTAAAAAGTCACGAGCAATCACACTAAAATGCACTGGTGCACCATCGTGCATAAACCACATTGCACTTCTTGTTGCCAATGGTACATCCTCCAGAAACGCAGGTAGAGTCTGTTCCAAAAAGTTGCGATACACTTCGCCGGTAAGTCTTCCTGGTAGAAATACCGGCCCAATTAGCCAGTCACCCACAATTCCAACCCAAACGTTCAACGAGAATGGATGTTGAAAAACATCTTCAAGTACCTCATGTGGATTTTCTTCAGCCTACACATGGTTATTGTGAAAATTCCTTATTGCATTTCTAGAGAAATTCGCTTCATCGGTAAAAAGAATCAGCGTCAGTAGTTGAGGGATTTGAACCAATGTGTGCAAAATCCATTGACAGAATGCAATAGGTGGAGGAAAAAGTGCCTGAACGCGTTGTATGTGGTAAGGGTACAACAAATAGTCCCGAAGAATTTTCCAAACAGTCCCATTATTTACATTCAAAGTATTTGCAATTTTTCGAGTTAAGGTTATGAATTTAGAAATTAGTTAAAATCATTACCCTCAAATGGTTAATAACTTATGATTGTCCTATTGAAACATCAGCACAAATTGAAAATTCAATTGCAAACTGTGTCGAAGCGATCAAAATTGACCGAAATTATAGATTTCTGTATCTTAGTAGCTGCTGTTGTAGAAACTCTATCTGATATTTCTAATTATTGATTTTAATAATTTAGTGTACTTGTAATTGACTTGAATAGAAGCATGTTTTGCAGGCATAGTTTCGTATCAAAATAAGTTGCGTAAGTTACAGTTACTTTTTCAAAGGTAGAACAAAGTTTTGTATATTTTTATTTATGTTTACTTGTCCATGTTGATGTTTTTGTGTTTTAATTTTAATACTTGTTTTTATAACACCACTGGGGGATATTTTCGACATTATATGAACAGAATTATATGAATTTTTTGCATAATTCCCGCTGGCAATGGCATTTTAAATATATAATGAAAATATTCCAACTTCGTCGCCAGCCGTCGTTTTCTCTAAACGGAACGGCGATTAATTTTGTGAATGTTGGATTAGGTTATAATTACCCCTTTTTTGTTTCTTTCTCGACTTGAGTTTGTTTTAAAAAGTAAATACTTTAATTGTTGTTTTAATGGCAACATTTCGCGTAATTACTATTCATTAACAGCCGATTTTAAATATCTTTGTTTCTTGAGTTCGTATTTATCTTGCAAAGTTAACTTTTATTAGCTTTAAGATTCTGTAGTCTTAATCGAAGATCCATTAGTATTTGTTAATTAGAATTCGATATCAAGTCAGCATGAAGGATGCCTTAAAATTTCGTGATATATTAATTTCTGTACCGTAGTTCATTTACCGGGTACGGAACCATAACGGATTAATTTCCAAATTAATTCTTAAGCGCGTGTTTCACATTTGCAATGTTCTTTTCGTGAAACCTATCACTTTTAATAGACATGTTCTGTCTTTGTAACGCCGGAATTTAATGGTCTATTATGAGCAAGCATTATAATTTTAATATTGATATAGGCGCTCAAATTACCTCTTACAACCCATTATGGTGCTTTAGCAGATTGGCGCGTAAAGCACAAACAGCGGGGTTGATTTTATCAGACACCAAACGTCACTCGGGGTTCTGCGGAGAAAGCCCCGGAATTTATTGCAGACTTATGGAAATTGCGACTAATTGGTCAACATTTATTCATTAGCGTGAAAGACCCATTGCAGTGAAAGACGTAGATTCGATGTTGAATCATAGAAACGTAAGCGCAAGTTGCTGTAAAAAGCCGTTTGTAATTATTTGAATCATAATGGTTTTGCTTACGTGTAGAAATGAAATTAAATTTATTGTTGCGTACAATGCCTTTTCGTTGTTGATTATCTGCAGTTCTCCTACAAAATTCCAACCCTACTCACTTGAATCTCTGTGGTACCTTGACATACATAAACTAGGCGAATGCGGACCTAAGCAAATTTCTAAGCAAACTCAAAGGGAAAACCGCTAACGTAAAAAGATTGGAAAGAAGGATCCGCTTTTTATACGATTTTGTACCTAGTTTTTTACGTTTCGTAATAGGATTGATATAAGGTTTTCGTGAGGATAGCGTTCCATAATTTTTCCTTTCTTAAACTAAGGAATAGTTTTTTACAAAAGCTAAATGTTCAAAATTCTAGATGGGCTTAAAAACCCAATGCTTAATAAATAGCTTTACTTAGAAACATTTCAAAATGTAATGTGTGATGTCGAGTTTCCGAAAGTTTACGATGTTATATGTATGCAATCCTTGAGACTTTAGAGGTACCTTGGGACACCGTATTTCATGAAATTTTTCTACGTTGCAGTTTGTAAATTATTCAAGTGCTGTAGTTTGGTACACTTTCATTTTCGTAAATATCTCGTTCATACCCGCAAACACATTAAAATGTTTTTATAATTTTAAGTAAAACAATGTATTTGCATAAAGTTTTGGAATGGTTCTACGCCTTCAAAACGGTTTATGATATTAATTTTAGATTTTAGAACTTAAAATAGACATTATCCGTAGTATTAGATTGCATCCATGAAGTTTGAGTAAAGCCACCATCATGCATTTGTTTGTGAATATCTCGTATTCTTATGAACAACCTAAACCTTTTATAGAGAAAGGTACCAAAAAACATAGGCAATTATTTAATCTACCTGACTGTATTTGTTATTTTACCAATAGGCGTCCTTATTGCGTGCGGATATCTAGACAATAATTCCGCATTCTCCCACCTGTCTCAAATTTTTCGTTTCTCAAACCCCGCTCTTAGAAGCGGGACTTAAACACATTCATTACATCAGGCAAGAAATTGCTTTAATTTTTTGAAATTATATGGACACTCGGTATATACGTATGTGTACCTACATAAAAATAGAGGGTCTTCCAACTATAAAAAAATCACAACACAATCATTCATTTTGGACTTTGATATACATGGTCAGTATACTAAGACGAATAAGCTTAATATCTATCTCTCTTAGTATTGATTATTGCTTGGAACGTTGTTTCGGGTAACACTCAATTTTTAGAAGATCGTTTATCTTAAAAGTGAATTATTTTAGCATTTATACAAATGTTTTGAATCTGGCCTGTTAGTCCAAATTAGTGCGGTATTCACGTAAAATGTAAAACAAAATAATAATACATCTACCTTGAATCATACCGAGAAACAAATACTGTCTTCCAAGATACTTTTGAATAGGGCATTTCGCATTTATAAAATTGTTTGTGTCAAATGTTATGGATTGCAGTCATTAGGGCGTTAATTCATTAGTTTAAATGAATTTTTAAAATAATTAATAAACCTAGTTCGCGGACTATCACTATTATATGTAATAACGGCGGCGTACAACGAAAAGTTTGAATGAGCTGTTCTGATGAAGTGCCATTTTTTAATATTTTTATATTTAAATTGTATATGAATGTAATGTTACAGTATTAACAATCTGCTTTTACCTAATATTGGCTATTTAGTAAACATACGCCGCTTGACAGATATCTGGGAAGACAGCCTCTGCGCAACTCTGTTTTGCTGGCATGATGTAAAGCAACCGATTTTAAAAAAATTAGCTTTGTAGAAACAGTGTTCCAAGCAATGATCCACACTAAAAATATTTCTTTTGGACGAATAATTTTTATAAGCTGTGTCTTAAAATTATTTAACGTAGTTGGAACAGCCAAATTATACATGATATTGCCTATACATAGGGGGCACTGCTTATTATAATCTGTCTAAAAATAGTTTTTTTAATATTTAAATATCTGAGATATCAGCCAGTTACGCCTTAGCAGACTAACGCTGTATACGATATATCATTTATTACATATTGATCGTCCTAGTTTTAGCCACTACAAAATTCCTAGTTAGATCTTTTATATCTAGAGCATCCATAATATGATTTTCTATTAATATTATTGATAAATCGGTAAGAAGTTCATCCGATATTATTGATAGGGAATAATTTTTCACTCAATTTAACGTTGAAAAACAGGTTACGGTTATTGAGTTTACTATGTATTTTTATTACCTTACAGTTTATTTTCAATGGTGCAACATATGTAGTAAAGTTTTACTATATGATTAAGAGCCTTGTATAAAAACTTACTACTAGTTATCATCTTGAAATGGTGTCCCATCTTATAAGGCGCCCCTCCTAATCAGGCGCCTTTGTGCGGTGCACAACCTACACACACTGGACGTGTACAGTTTTATTAGTCGAACGCACAACGAAAGAAACGTTTACGGCGCTAATATCGGCGAATCGGGATCTTGCACTAAACCATAAATAATATGTAATTAATTTCATATCTTTGCGTATTAGGAAACCTGATAACTTACATTTCAACATAACGTATCTATTGAAACAATTTGTGATAATGATTTCAACAGTGGAACTATATTTCACATATCTATATTAAATATGAATCGTATTAACTGTCGATTGGTTGTAGATTTGTTTATTTACGGCGTCTGGATGCGTTTTATCTGAGCATACAATAAACAATAACAAATATCAGTAAATTATACGAAATTGCTAGAATTTAGGGGATAGATTGGTTGCACGACTGTTTACATTTCCAGTAATTTACAACATTCCAACCTTATTATTCTTGTTTTTTTTTCGCATCCTGTTAAGGAATATAATATTAAATCATCCGCATCCCGCGTCTCAATCCTTACTGCCTTCTGTCTTGGCATTCGTTATCCTATAACTTTCGTAACCTCATGCCGTCTTCAATTCCCTGCTTCTACTATGTTGGAGGCCCCTGTCTTCTTTTCTTTACAGATCGGTAGCTAATTGCTTTTTTGGGCCACCTTTCGTCACCCGTTCTCAATACTTGACCGTACCATAGTAATTGGCGTTGTTTAATCCTGTCCATAATTGTACGTATGAGGTTTGCCATTCGTTTTATTTCTTTGTTAGGAATATGCTCCAATTGAAACACTCTGTTTGCATGCTCTGCGAAAATAAGCTGTTTCTGCCGTTCGTATTTTGACCTTTTCGTTTTTTTTAGTTGCCCAGCACTCCGAGCCATAAGTAGTAATTGGTTCTTTGATGGTACGATGGGTTAATGCTAATTTTATTTGACCATAACAAGAAGTATCTGTGTTGCTGGTTTTCCCTGAGTTATTCTATACTGTAAGACTTTTTTACATCTACCGTTCTGAGTAATAATGTTTCCTAAATATTTGTTCTTATTTCATCAAGTTGTATGTTACTGGGATTTTCGCCTAAACATATGAATTCTGTCTTGTTCAGATTCAACACAAGGCCCCATTTTGAGTATTCCACAATAAGCTTTGTTGCTATATAGGCGACGCCTTCTTTAGCATTGGCTATGATATTTTAATATTTTAAACAGTCTATCAACCCATAATAATTTCTTTTAAGGTTAGTTTTGTATTCTATTCAGAAAAATTATAAAAAAATCCACTCCGCCAATCTCTGTTTGAACAGAATATTTCACCGCACTTACAATTTCAGGGTTCCACAAAAAAAAAGAGTCGAAGAATGTAAACACATGCACGATTGTGTGTGTTATATTACAAAAAAGTCGGATGCCAAGTCAAACACTCAATGTTAACAAAGTTAATCAAAGCACAGGTTAAAGACGTAAAATAAATATTGGTGTATTAACATTAAAAATTCCGAAATATGAACTAGAAATCCTGAATAAATAATCCGTTCAAAGAATTTTCCATTTGTTGTTTTACAACAGCCTGTTATTAAAGCTTCCAAAATAATATTCAATTTAGATTTTCTTGTATATCAAGGCAAATGCCACGATTTAAATCTTCTAATGTTTGGTTTGATTTTTTTATTAATCTAATCACATCACATGGGCGTAAATCTGGCGATCTAGATGATCACTCAATCGCTCTATTCCTGCCATTTCAGTGTCGAAGAAATACACCAGCTACTGTGTGATACACGGGAGAATACGATCCTACCATTTAAAAAATCGGCAACCCAAAATACACATCAAAACATACCTTTATAACTAAAATTTTAATTAGCAGTATTACGCTTGACAGGCTTAAGTAAGCTCATACAACTCGAGTCATGTTTGGCTAAACGATTTTCAAAATATTTAAATTTAGATATTTGTAAATAGAACTTTGTTATTTTCGTTCACACTTGCTTTATTTGCAAGTATGAAGTCATTGTAGGCATTGGTTTGATTATTTTATTAAACCAACAAGAAAAAAATGTGGCGACCTAGGTGGTCATTCAATCACTCCATTCCTTCCTTCCTATCAACGTCAAAGAAGTACACCACCTACAGGGTAATTCATGGGAGAGTACTTACCATTCGGAAAATAGGCAAGGGTAATTCATGGGAGAGTACTTACCATTCGGAAAATAGGCAACCCATAATACATATCACAAGATATTGCAGTATCTAAATTTTTATTAATGGTTTTATGAACCAGGTACGCGTGTTTGGTAAATGTGATAGATTACTGGCTTAATTAAAGCTCATTCTACTCAATCCAAATTTGAATAATATGAAGTGCGAAGTTTTTAAACTTAGATACTTATAAATATGACTTTGTTGATTTCTTTCACAGGAGTTGAGTAGAATAAAATAACAAACATAGTAAACAGGCACCTTCGATTCATAATACCGCCAATAAAAATCTAGATATCGCAGTATCTTGTCATATGTTTTTTGGGTTGCCTATTTTTCGAATGGTGGGTTAGTGCTCTCCCGTGGATCACCCGGTAGTATAATTCCAAATCAGCCATTTAATTAGATACCACGCCATGCATTTAATTTTGCGGCATATTGCTTGCATAGTTTTTCCATTTGATGAGAATTACAGTCGTACATGTACTAACAGTTAAGACTGATCACATTTCCGTTTAAGTAATGGCGATTTCTCAAAGTATTACAAGATTGGTGTTAATTTAAGTTATAATTCCTTCATAATATTTGACCCGAAAATCGGAACAATGTTTCTGCCAACAAATAATTTTGCCGTATATTATACTCAATGTATTTTACATTGGTTGCAGTTCAGCAGTTCTCAGCGTTCAGGGACACGGAGGGATTGATTCGTTTTACCTTAGTTTGAAATGGCATAATGAATAACTGCAGTATTTACGATTAAGCCTTTTTGTGGTGTTATTGTGAAACATGGTTTCAGAACATCTAGAAGAACCTAGCGAAAAAGTTTGCTCGAAAAGGCTGTATTGGCCTTCATTTTTGTCTTAAAACTAAACAGCCGGTTTTGAAATTTAATAACCCGGAAATAACTCGGTAATGAACTGAATGATATCTTTTAATTTAATTGTAGAAAACAAGTTTTTTCCGCAAAATAAAATAATGTAAAATGAATTTTTAATATGTTCGCAACTTAAATGATATTTGTTCCTTATAAAGTACGAACTTAGAAACTTATAAAGTTAATAATACTGTGCAAGTTTTTAGATTGGTAGAACGGAGACACTTTATTAACCAGTTGTTCTAGTTCTCATTTATTGATTTTGTGCTGCTTTTACGAGAAAAACGTTGTGCAGCGGAAAGTACCTCTTGCCTATCAGATTCAATCATCAAAAAGTCATCACATTATTAAAATGCATTTACACACACTCTGCTTTTATCAGCGCAGAGTCATCGTTTTCATGGTTCCCTTATCGTTTTATAGTGCCTCTCAAGTGGCATTTCCATAACGACCGCTTGTTTTCTTCCAATCAGATTTTCGAAAATGAGCATCTGTCATTTTAGAAGTGCTTGGAGATGATAAGAAAGCTTGGAGAATACGATTGGTGGAATTTCTACTTCAAAGCTCTGAACAAGTGAGCTCAAGTCGGGTCGCGAAGAATTTTATTCCGCATTCTCTGTTAACCCAACTTTTAAACGAGGAAGTGCAATTCAGATTCAGGTTTGTTAAAGATTCACCTCTGAGTTTAAACTAACGCGAAGTTTTTAAGAATTAGTTTGTGGGGTTAATTAGCGTTATTTGCTGGAAACTGTCTGGGGAAAGAAAAATAAAGTACTTTGTTAGGACAGTAGTTTATAGGACATTTAAGCAATATGTCAGTTTGTCAGTTGCATCGTGACTGTACTACATTATTTTATTTCTGTCCGTATAAAGTATGAGGCAATTTTTTCTAAACGTTTTCTTTGAGCCTGTTTTGTTGTTGAAAGCAGCAACGTATCATATCGAGTTTTCTGAAGTAGCAGCCTGGATCCTCTTGGGGTATTCTTTTTGCGTTCCACTGAAGCAATCTTTTCTTCCATCGTTTCCCAGGAGAAAACTGCTTAGGCACAATTATGTAAAATAAATAAGGAAAACGCCAATATAGTCTAACGAAATCGTCGAAAAATAAGCCGTGTTATGGGGAATTGCATCGATTTTATGCGCGTCCCTTACAAAGTGAGAGAGTGTTAACTGAAACGAAACGCGACAGTTGGTATTGCTTGTACTCTTTAATTTTATTTTAATGAAATTGCGGTTCCCCTCGAGAGCTCTGAAAAATGCCGTTCAGTACATAAACCTTCGAACTTTACACCTAATCAACCACGTACGAGCCTACTGGGATCGTTTTTAATGTGACCCTTTTTAATTTTAATTAGTATTTTGAAAGCAACAACAGCAAATAAATATTTAAATGTTGTTTGCGACAGACGAAATATACAAATTTTTGGAGATATTTCTAAAATTTTACTGGTATAACGAAAAACACGCAGTGCTATGTATATTGTCATGATAATTTTTAAGTTTATTTGTAACTGTTTATAGAAGAAACCAAAAAAACCGCAAGAGATGTTATTAGCAGTTAACACTTGTTTAGAGCCAATACACAATCGTTGCAATTTCTAATAAATCTGGTGAACTATTGACATATTATCTTCAACCGTCACTGTTGACATATTAACTTCAACCGCCAACAAGTAACACAATACAACAAACACAATTTGTATGTAACATCAAAATCTCACATTTAAAAAGAAATCTTATAAAGCAAGTGGAAATATGCTTCTTGGATTTCAATTTACTAACATGTATACTCCAATTCACAAGACTTCCGTTTTTCAGCGAAGTATTACATTTAATATTTAATGCCGGTGTTCGTTTCATCAAGTTATTTTTGTATCGCAAATTAAATGTCAGACATTTCACCGTCTATCATATGCAATATGTTTTAGGAATATGGTTTTGTTTATTTTCGATTTGCTTATACATTTTGCTTTTCTTGTTTCTCGTCTAGAATCCTATTTTGCTGTTAACTAATATGTTATCTCTTCTTTGTCAGTATATAACATTGATTTTTACTGTCAATGCCAATGAATTACCATTTTTAACAGTTTACACTAGTAGAATAACAAGAGATTTTATTTTTAAGGTAAATTTTAATTCTGTGTGCGAAACATTGATTGGAAATACTTCAAAACACAATCTATCTATCGGTTCATTTTAAAATGATTGTAAGAAATAAGCAACACACAATGCAATTACTATTTGTTAGAAATCCGGGAATATACTACATAATAATAAAAATTGACTACTAATTTAAATGCCAAACTCCTTGTATATTACACAGCGGGTACCTCTTACCAAACACACTTAATTATCTCATTCCACATCTTTGCCTCCCTAGTTCTATGCATATGAACAAAGGTGATCGTCGACCTCTTCGTGCATGTAAATCATGTTGATAACATTAATCGACTAGTTGCAGGAAACGTTTACTTATCGGGGCCTATTCGTTGTGGAAATAAAACTGCAACTAAACCAGCTCTGTAAAAACTGGAAGTTCCAAATTTAAGCTACTAATTGCCTGATAATCATGGGGTGCGACCACACAGCTCCCCAGGTGAGAATTAGTACCACGAATAAGTACACTGCAAAAATATGAACCTCTAAGTAGACGGTATAGCTGCAACTCTTAATTAGGTACACACGATGCTATCACAGAGCACTCAGCTCAAGTAATACCTACTATACGATTTTTCAACTTTCACCATAAATTAGGGTAACAGAGCCTAATAATTAATATCATTGCTGTTCTCATAGCTGTAACAATAAAATAAAAAACACAACTATAATAATAAAATAGGAACTCATAAATTTCAAAATAAATTAGATCCACAAAGCTCATTATAGATTTAGGTACACACATTAAAATTAGTGAACACAGCTTTAATAATAATTAAATGGAATACTCAACTTTCATTTTAAATTAGGCTTATTCAGCTGATTATTGAATACCAGTACTATGCTCATAGTTTTAATAATAAATAGAAACACAACTATAATAATAAAACAGAAACAAACAAGTTTAAACTTAAATTAAGGTCACATAATCACATAAACATAGGTATACACAGGATCATTACTGAATAGACATGCTAAGAATAAATAGGAACAGTCAACTATCACGAGAAATAAGGCTCACGCAGTTCTTTGTTTAATACTAATGCTGTGCTCATAGCTTTAATTATAAAATAAAAATACGCTACTATAATAATAAAATACGTACCCATAATTCTGATAATGAACTATACACAGCTATAATTTCAACAAGTCACATAGTACAGTTCCTAAGTACTCAGCTCAATATTCAATTAGATAACTGTAGGACTTTACTCACATCGACATTTTATTCAGAATCATTCAACCCAATATTTGCTACTGCACGTCTCTCCTCTTACACTACCTAATCATAGCTGACTTTTTACAGAAGGTAAGTCATATGTCTTTCACAGTGCGATAAAATACGTCGTTAGCAAACCTGTATAATTCCTTTATCGACGTACTTAATAATAATACGATTATCAAACCATTACGCAACATCAACGTCTGATTAAATCACTATACAGGGTGTTAGGGAAGTCGACCGAAACATTTCTAGGGTAGAATTAGGGCGCAAAATGAAATCGAATATTCCTTTGCCATTTTTGACCCAGATACATAGTTTTCCCATAAATCCGTGTTAAAATTGGTGCCGCAAATTTTTTTTTGAACTGCTGGATACATTTCTATAATGAATTGTTTTTTGAAATCTAGCATGTTACTTGCAACAATTTTTTAATATGTCAGTTATTGTTATTTGTTAAAAATTTGACGTTTTCAGTAGAATAATCTGTCAATGATTTTTCGGTGTATTTATTCAACGGAAATGGTAGTATTTACATCTGCAGAATATGGCGATATGCTTTTTGTGTATGGGGAATGTGGTGGCAATGCAATTGCTGCAGTTCGGCGTTATGCAGAGCGCTTTCCACAACGTCGAATACCACGAGAAACATTCACAGCGGTGACACAAAGGGTTACAGAGACAGGGTCCGTCTTTCCTAGACCACACGAAGCAGGGAGAGAAAGACAGGTGCGTGTCTTGGATGCGGAAGTAGAGATTCTCAATCGTGTTGAAAATGATGCGTCAGTTAGCACACGCGAAATAGCGCGAGAAGTAGGTGTACCTAAGCCATTGGACCGTCTGGAGAACTTTACATGAGAACCTTCTTTATCCATACCACGTGCAACGGGTTCAAAGCTTAGAGGAATATGACTATGCCCCTAGGATTAATTTCTGCCGGTGGCTTTTGCAGAAGACTGAGCAACATCCAGAATTTCTTTCCAAACTCTTTATGACAGACGAGTGCTGTTTTACCAGGGATGGTATACTCAATTATCATAACACTCATGTCTGGGCTGATGAAAATCCACATGAAGTCCGTCAAAAAAATTTTCAGCGTCGGTTTTCTATTAAGATTTGGGCAGGAATTGTTGGGGATTTTGTAATTGGTCGTTTCGTGTTACCCGCTCGACTAAACGGTGCACATTATTTACAGTTTTTAAGGGACCATCTACCCGATCTGCTAGAAAATGTCCCACTGGCCACACGCCAAAATATGTGGTTCATGCACGATGGTGCCCCAGCTCACTTTAGTCGGGATGTTTGTGACCACTTGGACGTAACATTCCCAAATAGATGGATTGGCAGAACTGGACCTATTGCTTGGCCGGCCCGAACACCTGATCTGAATAGTTGTGATTTTTTTCTGTGGGGACACATGAAAGCTGTTGTGTATCGTACACCTGTAAGAAATGCTGAAGATCTCCAGCAATGCATTATGGCTGTTGCTGATAGCATTCGCAACAACATAGAAATTCTTGTCAGGGTAAGAGAGTCCTTTACGCGCAGAGCCAGAGCTTGTATCAGGGCAGACGGCGCCCACTTTGAGCAATTTCTATAATATTCATTTTTGTATTGATTAATTTTTTATTTACTGTTTATTTGTTTACATGTTTCTTAAAAATTAAAGTTTTCAAACATTGATAGTGTTGCTTGTGGTGTTAATGGGAAATGAAAACAAATCTAGCAAAAAAACAGACTGATCAATTTTTTCACATCCCTTCTGACATGCTAGATTAAAAAACCGTGCATTATCAAGGTTTAATCTCAGCAGTCTAAAAAATTTTTGGCACCAATTTTAACAGCGATTTATGAGGAAACCATCCATTTAAGCAAAAAAATGGCAAAGAAATATTCGACTTCATTTCGGCCACTGATTCACCCCTAGAAATTTGTCGATCGACTTCCCTAACACCCTGTATACTTAAATCGGACGGATACAATATTTAGAAGTTTCGCCGAGAACTTGTAAAAGCGTGGGAAATTTTCAAACCTAACAGTAATTGCATGGCAAGTTACAAGTGGGGAAAATGAAGTTGCTGTAATTAAAATAATTGCTGAGATTTCTCACACAATTCAGGAATCTGAGAGCGGTTGGACTTTTTAAACTTACTGAGGCTACCAAGTTTCATCCTCATCACGCGGCACACTAAAAAAATAGACAACCCAAAGTACCTATGGTAAGGTACTGCGATATGTATTATATTTTTATTGATGGTATTATGAATCAGAGGTGCCTGTTTGGTATGTTTGATATTTTTCATTCTACTCAACTTTTAAATAAAGCGTCTGTGAACGCAAACAACAAAGTATTATTTTTAAATACAGCAGACGCTTGATAATGTGAACTAATTCAGATCCGAATGTGTTCACATTATCGAAATGTTTATATTAGCAAGCGTGATTTTATTAATCAGCAAATTATTAAAAGAAACGTTTAATAACACAATTAATATTTTTTGCTAATTGTGTCACTCCCGCACCTAGTACAACCTCGTCTGTTATTTTCACTTTGTTGCTCAATCTTAAACACTTTCTTTTATTGGATGTGGATGCCATAGTCGTAATGCATAAACGCATGCAATATGCCCGGGCTTAAGTTTAATAACGACTAAAATGAAAACAGCGCTGCTCAAAACAATAAAAAAAGAAGTATTTATGTTATCGAGCTGTACAGGTTGTTTACGTTATCGGGAGTTCCATTTGATCCTATAATAAGAATTTTGTGTTTACATAAGCGCGATGTTTCCATAATCGGGGTTTACGTTACCGAGCGCCTGCTGTATCTAAGTTTGTGTATTTCAAATATCATATTACTATTTATTTATTTTTAATGGTGGGATTTACTCTTCTGTGAATCAGCCTGTATAAATATTAAAGGGGCTTTAGCGTGAGTAATTTTGGTTTGCATTGCCTGAAAGTGACCAAGGAAAATGGCGAAAGAACTGAACGTATCTGGAAGATTAGAGCAAAAACAAGAGCTGACAAAAAGTTGGCAAATGATGATATGTTTTCACATTTATAAAAACGAACATATTATTTGCAAAAAACTAGTTTAATTTTTTCTAGAAAATGGCAAAATGGCTCACATTTAAAAATCCTTCAGCTAGTTTGTCAATGTATGGTGAATTGTGGTTCAAGAGAAAAGGTAAATATTTATTCAAATTAAAGTAAAAATTACATAACTATTAACGTTGTAAACGACGTGAAAAAACGCGTGTGCGCCGTTTAAATATTGTTCATTAATTTTTCTTACAATAACTACGAACTAATCTAGTTAGTTTTTAATTCAAGGAATTTGTTAATAGACATTTTTCACCATGACATGCATGTGAAATACTATATCATTTACTAAATGTCAACAATGACAGATTGTAAAGTCTTTAATAATAATTAAAAAAAAAAATTAATTTTTCACATCGTTCTTTGAAATTATCCTATAAATGTGATATATTTTGCTGTTTCCTAATCATTGTTTTTGCCTCTATCAGTGTATGGCTTATACAAAATAATTAATGTATATTAATTATGTCACAATTAAAACCATGTAAGACGACGACGCCCCTTACAACCAACAGTAGTTAAAATCTTGATAGCTTGCTTTATGTCACTAGATTTGTGTTGCATAAATATAATTACCTCATAGTCTTGCCGATTTTTGAGTGCACGAAGGAGTTACGTTATTCTGAGGAAATATGGCGATAGGACTTGTCTCAAGTTCCGTAATAAAAAGATATCTCTAGCTAGTTTTTTACTGAAATGTGTTCATAGCAAAAACCACTCAAGGAGTCATCAAGCATTACTCCCAGAAGTTTAACAATATCACCTCTAGTTAGCTTATTAGCAGATGAAAAAGTAAGTGCCTCTACTGAGAGTGATACAAATCATTTTCAATGGTTTGCTTGATCTAAATAGAGTCAAGCAGCAATGTAAATCCTCTGCAAAAGCTAAGTTCGCGTGTCGTTTGCTGAAATAAGACAACTATTTGGAGAATGTAATTAAATAAATCAGGATATAACTAATGAAGAGATTTGGACTATTAATGAACGAAGAAGTGGTTTAACACTAACTAAAAAAACAATGTAAAGTAAATTTTGATTGTTTATAGAATGGAATCGAAATAGATAGCATATACACTGACATTGATGTAGGTAGAGGCACAAATTATGACGGGTGATTATGTTGCTTAAGCAATTGTGCGAACTTATCCAATTCAGCGACTGATAACTTGACGTTAATCGGTGTTCGATTTAGAGAAAGCTTAACATAGCATGGATTTTAGCGAGTAAGATTGTACTTGAAGCGGTTTGTGTCTAAAATGTTGTACCTGATTTGTATACTTCGTATTTTAAACGGATTCTGATGTTGGGTATTGGACTTTTAATCATATTATTATCTTTAGATCGTAGATAAAGAAATTATTTAGGTTCGCTGCCGACGTATTTTATTGCATTGGGTAAAACGCCCGACACACGTATTACAGATTGTACGATAAACAGAACCAACGAATGGATCGATTTGATCGGCAGCATTTTCTTCACGCTCACAGAGATCTATTGATCAATTGGTAGCACGATATTTTTTTACCACGTATGATTATTAATGTATTGCTTCTCGTAAGATCTCTAAAAGAACTTTTCTTCTTGCAAAATCTTATTGTTAAATACCTAGGAAAAACACAGCAATGAAGTAAAGAAAGAGGTGCAAGAATTGGTTAGTACAATGAAATCTTCATTTACACATACATTAATTTTTTTTATTACCTGATTACACATTCAGTTTATTATTGCTGTTACACGCACAATTACAATAAATATACAGTAATGACAAAACCAAGTGATGAAGAAAGATTTACTCTAAAACATTTGGAAATGTTATTGATTATGTTTTTCACTATTTCTAATCGGGCTTTTGGGTTTACTGCTTTGAATATATTCAAATAAACTTTATATTCTGCATTTCGTTTGTGTTTATTGTAATATTTTTTGCATTTTAGATTCTAGAGACATGAGTGCTGTAAAATTTATTAACCTCGATAAAAATAATAACACAATAATATCGTCATCTTTTATTATTTTACTATTTCTAACCTCTATGCAGCTGTTGAATTGAACGGGGACATAGGTGGTGATAGCTCGTTTAATAATCTGGTGGTTCGTACGACAACTCCACAGACGGCCAGCAATCGTATCAAATCATTCGTTCGATTTATCGTATGATAAACTAATACGTGGCCCGTTGAAAACTTGTACTACTTTCTTCGACAAGTTGTGATTAGGTAGTGCAAGAGGAGAGACAGGAAGCAAATAATATTGCATATAATGGTTGCAAGTAGAACGTCTGTGTGAGTATGTTGCTGTGTTTATTTAATTGAATATTGATCTGTGGTCTTAGTATTTATGCTATGTGGTTAACAGTTGGAATTATAGCTTTGTGCTCCTAATTTGTCATCAGAGTTGTGAGTTCTATTATCAGAGTTGTGTGCTCTTATTTTAATATTAGGCGTATTCCCGTAATTTATTGTGAAAGTTGCGTGTTCCCATTTTAATTTTGAAGCTGTGTGGTCAGTAATCGTATTATATTAAATATTAAGCTGTGTGCACAGTAGCTGTGCTGTGTGGTTTGAAGTTGTTATTTAAGCTGTGTATTTGTTGGTGGTGTTGTATGCTATGTGGTCACTCTGTATGGTTATTGGGAAATTTTTAGGTTTCCACTAGAATAGACCTTTAAGGATGCTGATTTGGGGGGTTTGAGCATGTAAGCCTCTCCTATAATCGATTAATGTTTAGGTCGATGTTCATCTTTAGTTACACGCAAGGGTTTTGAAGGAGAGGATGTGGAATGTGATATTGTAGTATATATTGTAAGAGGTATCCCTTTGCATATTATGTAGGAATACGTAAGTTTGATCATCAAGTTGGTAGTCAATATTTTTTATGCATGTTAAAATCGCATTTCTAACGTGATAATTCGATTTTATAAATTTTGTCATCAAACGTTCGGTGATAATCTGCTTCAGAAATGTGTAGATAGATTGCTTTCGACCATGTCAAGTTTGGTTTCCTCTTCGTCAATTTCTTGTACTTGTCAAGAGTGCCCCTGTTTGACTTCGATGCCACACTACTGAATCCTCGCAATCTGGTATTCCACCCGCTGTCAATATCCTTGAATTGGTTTCCTTGCGTTTCCCTCGTAGTAGGCATGAATGCAACAACGAATGCCAGCGTCTTTCCCATCTGATCCGTTTTACAGTTTTCATATTTATACAGCTTATAAGATCTCGATACTTTGAATTTGTAGCTCTAGGAAATTCTTACCCAAAAGTTTTGTTTCAGGGAGTTTGTCCCAATTAAATTTAGCAAGTTTACTTTATAATATTGCTACCTCAATGTAAACTAGCAGGTTCAACTTCGGGATCTTTTTGGAGCCACTGTATTACTGTAATTCGTTTTCAACTTCGGCATTTACTACGATGCAAATAGCAATCAACGTTGATTATAAACTTCTGTTTGAATTTAAAATTTGAATTTTTATATGTATGTGCTTGAGTTATATTTTGCTGATTCCTATACTGGTTCTAATAATGTATGTATTGGGAAAGTTTTGATATTTTAGTTTGGAGTTTTAGAACGACGTTAAGGTAAGCATAGAACGTGACTGTGGCATAGGTCCAAAAATTCTTAGATGAGTTTAAGAGTTCAAGCTACATAGATATAAAAAGAGAGTTACTCCGTTGCCAGCATTTCCTTGACGCAGTAATAATGTTGTTCCTGTTTTTATATGGAATGTAATTATAATATGTTCTATTTATAATAATGGATTCTGCTGATAACAACAAATTTTGATGGCTTATGAAGGGTTGACTGTAAAATTTCTAAATTAATATAACATTTAATAGATGAACGAACACTTTAACAATATGTTGTCTACATATGCAAGTGGTTGTATGCGCATATTCAAATTTTCATCAGGAATGATTAGTTTATCTGCTTTGTATGTAAAATCAAACAATGCACGTATGAATTTACCCAAAATTGTAAGCGCTTTGTAGAGCAATCATAAAGAGTAGCAACCAGCGGAACAGAAACAACTGAAAATGGTAATTAAGGCTGTTAATTGATATATCACATAAATCGTGCTGTGCGATTTTGTGGAACAATTCCTGTCCCTTTTAGCTCAGCTTGTCCTATAACCAACTAGCACCTTCATTATCATTATTAGCATATCTAGATCTAGCCCTCAAGGGCGCAATCGTAAGCGTTCTGAATAGCTTACGTTTTGAATATTATAGTACAAGAGAAAGGTTGATTGAACTGAACTAGGAAGTTCGCATCAAAAGTCGATACTTTCGTACATGATTACACTGGGCGAAAGAACAGGAAATTTCTCCGGGGACAGCACTTTATTTCATTTCTAGAATTTCTATTTCCGATATTTAAAGCAGACTTTCTAATAATATGAGAATACTTCAACAAAATTGTTTCTCAGGGATAATTTATATCACAGTTTACTGAATTGTCTTCTGCTGCTAAATTTATTGTAAGTTTTTTTAAATAAATGTTCAGTGTGCATAAAATGCGGAAGTATAGCGATCTTATCGATCAAATGGGACAGTAATTGTCAAGTAAACTGGAAAATAACTTAATAATTTTTAGGTCATAAATCACAGCTTCTAAAATTGACTTTTTTTAAAGTCGATTTGTTGTTATCGTCCTAAAACTATAACACATACCTTGCAGTATTGGAAAAGTAACTAAAACTAAATGTGCCGTTTACTAAGAAGTTAACAAGCTAACTAATGTTTACAGTTTTCCTACCCAGTTAGTTCTGTTCGTATTCCAGGCTTACTCACAAATCAAGTTTGCAGCAGTAGAGATTGCAGCTGTCAGCAAGGCATATAAAAGAATCAAAGTTACTTCTAGGGCTTGATGTATGTGTGTTTACAGTAGGTAATTTTAAACGTGGCCATCCATTTTGGTGTAAACCTGGACCCGGTAGTCTATTTTCAGAATGTTACCTTTGGGATTAGCCTCCCTCCATGTGCTCATAACAGGAGTGGCGTATTCGACGTTTCATACGCTTATGATTAATGACCTTTGAACATACGGATATGCCCGGATTCGCTACCGCTTTTACTTCATTGCCGTTTGAAAATACTTAACTGGGAAATGCAAAGCCTGCAAGCTTTTGTCAGTACATTACGCTGAAGGAGTTCATTTCTGTAAGGAGATGTAATTTAAACTCATTAACGGAGCATACTTTAATAAGCTACTTGCTCAAACGAATATCTTGCTGTGAACAACCTTGCGAATATCCCACGTTAATTCGAGAATTACAATTCTTTTTGCGTCTGATCATTAAATTTTGAACTTAAATTATGTGACTCGCGGGACGAATAGACCATACGACAGATGGAAATGACAAAAGTCTACCCCACAGAGGTTTATGTAGGTACTTAACTTCTTTCTCAACTTCTTTTATTACAATTTTCGATATTTTAGTTCATGTCGCCCTAAGAATCTTTCAGATTTTATAATGCCGAGGATGACGTGAATGGATTTTAAATAATCGAAAATATTGCCCTAAAGTCAGGTCTTAGATTTTATAGCAACATTGTAGGAAGTTACAATTCACTATCTCCTAACTATGCTAAAATGTATGGGTGGATGACTATAGAAACGTTCGGGTACATAGTGATTTTTCCCTATCAATTTGGTTGGTTCTTACTTTCATAATCACCTCGTCATCCATGTTCTATGGCGCGTTGCAGGAAATAAGAACGAAAACTTTTTCAGCTACGGTAGAACTAAGTATGTAGAGTAGTAGTTCTTTAACTGGTGGCTTATAAAAAATTGCTGCTGGTTGGGGTAAATAACACACCTACTTCTACGTCGGTCGCATGGCCAAATACTGCTGGTCATCAAAGTTAAGCGACGCAGGCTTGGGTTGCTATTAGAGTGATTGGTCCGTTTAGTTCCATAAACAACAGCGCCCGGCCGTGATTAGGATGGTACGGCAAAGCCGTCGGTCCCGGCTATGACTAAAGTTGTCATTAAGTCAAGTCAGAGTTTTCAGGCTCCACTAGGCCGATACAAATATATTTATATACCTACTACTGAAATCCAAAAGTATGCTAATCTCTCCTAAAAAATAAGATAACTGTTTACACTCTAAAAACTTGTTGCTATTAAATAACAACATTCACTAGCGATCTCATAACGAAACGAAACTGTGGAATTTTAGGAAATAATTATATGTATTGTTCTTATAATAACATTGTAATATTTTAAATCTTCAGTAAGTTAAATAGGAAAAATTGTAAGTTAATGTTTTTCTAGATTCTTACAAAATGTATACTTTCAATGATTTGGCAGATACGTATTTGGTTTTATGTACTGAAAGTTCCATCTTCCTTAAGAAAAGATTGTTATAAATGTTTTAGGAAGCGTGGCGGTGTAAGAGCATCAGTCTCCTGCCCAGGGGTGCTAGGGTTCAAATCCTGTTGAGGTTAGGATTTTTTACTGAAACAATTCCCATCACTAATGGTCGATACTCGATAGGGCGAAGCCATTAGTCGTTGGGTTACAACTAACGCCTGTATATGCGGCGTGGTCGATTGCGGACAGTCACAAGACACGTATACTATACACTCACCCCGTATACAACACGATCCTATACGGAAAGCAATGGCAGACTACCATAGAGAACACATATCTCTAGTACACCGAATATGCATATTCTAGTGCATGTTCGTCGCCTACACTCAATTTGAGTACGACATTATAAGAAGAAGATAAATGTGTTAAATTGTTTTATGGATACTTTGAGAAATACAAACAATAGCCAGCAAGTTTTTAACTTAAACATGTATAACAATTGCACATGTTGTTGTTTTATCATTGACAAAATATTTTAACGCCGTGGCTTTGAGTTATCTTGCCGGATTTGCTTATCTTAATTCTAAAGTAATAGTTTTATACTGCGACCCAAAATAAAATGTAATATTTGCATTTGCTCGCCACCACTTGCTCACCGCCGTTTGCTCGCTAGTAAAGATGCTCGTCATCCGTCGCTGTCCATTTGCCCGACAGTCAACTTTTGTCGCAGAACTAACTACTGCACCATCGCAGAAGAACAAGTGATATCTTAGGTACTTTCGTTTGTAAAATAATTGGTAATACGAGGGCTGTTCTCTTCCTGCCGAGCCTGGTAAGGTAATACACAATTTATTGACAAAACACATTTATTTGTAAATTTTTAGACAACCGATTCTTCGGCTGATGTAAAACGTAAACACCGTAACTTATTTTTTACAGGCGGAAATAAAAAGAAATCATTAGGTGCTAGGTCTGAAGTATTTCAATGTTTTGGGCTTTCAAATACTCAGTCGTTTGAGCAGTAGCGTGCGCCCGAGCGTTATCTTGATGCAAGATCATCCTTCCTCTTGGATGTTATCCGCGAATATTTTGAAGAACTTTAGGCAAACGAACTGTAGTGTACCATTCAGCATTAACAATACAACGATCCTCTAGTGCTACAGTGGAAGCGTGTCCAGTAATTCCAAAAAATGTGGCGATCATCTTCTTCTTTCGACTTTTTTCACGAACAACTTTTGTTGAAGACGATTCGTTCTCAAAGACCCAAACTGCCGACTGTTGCTTTCTTTCGGGATCATAGCAGTATACCCATCACCTGTAGTGATGTTGTACACCAACTGAGACGAGCCGTTGTCAAAGTGATGCAGTGTAGATCTGCACCATGCCACACGGTTTTCTTTATTTTCTTAAATAACGTTCCTCATTAAACATATTCGATACTTAATTGTAAATTATAATCAGCGCGCGCGTGTTTATTATTATTTATGTTGACCCAATACCCTGACTATTAAAAAATATGGCTTTGCACATAGCCTAGCTATTAAGTGTGATAACAAATAAAATTATATTCATTTACAAAGAAGATATCTGAGTAGATAACAGTTTATTAAAATTATTGGAAACTTTAGATGCTGTTTCTCGCATCAGCCAATACCAGAAGCAAACTTCAAACCGACCTCACCTAGGGAACTTGCCTATATAATCCAAACCCTACCAATAAATAAATAGCCAGGCCCCGACGCTATACCCAATATCATATTGAAGAAACTTACCAGAAAAGCATATGCGTACTTAGCAACAGTTTTTAATTCATGCCTGAAGTTAGGGTATTTCCCTAACACATGGAAACATTCAATTATACTTATGTTCCCCAAACCGGGAAAGGATAAAAAAGATATTAGCAGCTACAGACCAATCAGTTTACTGTCAACTATTTCGAAACTTTTGGAAAAAATCATCTATTCTCGACTAAACGATGAAGTACAAAGATTGGATATTTTACCACCTTTCAATTCGGTTTTAGAGAAGGTCACTCCACCTGCCATCAATTTCAACGTGTGACAGAAACCATCGAAAGAGGTTTCGAATCCAAACAATTTACAACGATATGATATAGCACAAGCCTTAGATCGCGTCTGGACAAACGGCCTCAAAATCTTGCTCTTACAAATATTTGACTATATCAAATCCATATTATTTTCCTTCCTTAACAATCGCACCTTTACAGTCAAAATTCGCACATCCCTATCCTCCATCAAAAACATACATGCAGGGGTCCCACAAGGCAGCATCCTAGGCCCAATCCTCTTCAACATCTTCATGAGTGACTTCCCCGCCATCAATGCTGACCTAGCAATGTACGCAGTTGACACAGTCATATTAACTAAAGATGAAAGCCTATCAGTGGCCATCTCAAATCTTCAAGATGCCACCACCATACTTTGCAAATGATTTAAGAAATGGAATCTATCAATCAACTACGACAAATGTGTCACAAAAATCTTTACTTTTAGACGAATTATAACGAGCCAGAAATTTCCATCAACGGCCACACTATTCAGTGGAACGCTTACGATGAGCCTGTTAAATACCTAGGCATATATTTTGACACTAAATTCACCTGGAAGTATCATGTCCTCAAAAAATTAAACGAAGGACACAGGAGACTAATCCAATTATACCCACTTATAAACCACAAGTCCAACCTGCTTACTCAATGTGCTAATACCCTCTACAAATCACTTATACGTCCATTAGTCCTCTATGGATGCGTCGTTTGGGGCAACACATCTACAACAAATCTCCGCAGAATCCAAGTACTCCAGAACAAAATTCTAAGAATCGCGGTCAACGCTCTCTGGTTCATCACCAACCAACAACTATACCACGAATTGGGTATACCCACAATTGAACAACATATAGAGAAACTTGTTAAAAAATTCCACGCCAAACTCATCAACTGCAGCGGGGCAGCCTACTACACACTAGGTCAGCGAGGTATCCACGTACGATTAAAACGTAAGCTTCCAAGATATATTCCTAAGTGATAACAGTGACAACGATTAAGTGTTTAGTTCAACATACCTAATGCTACTTACCGCTCAACAAACTAGCATAAAACATATTCCCCAGTGAGAACAGCGACAACAATTAAGTTATCATTTTCAACATATCCAATGCTCTCATAGTGAAACACAATTAATTTACAATTAAAACTTTCTTGCGGTCATACTTACCGCTCGTGTTATTTAGTATATTATGTACAAACTGTCATCATTGCCTTGAATAACAGTGTAAATTGTTGGAGGCAAAAGCCTAATAAAAAAAAGATGCTGCTTCTATGTCAATAATACAATTTTAACGATGTTTTGTGAAGTTATTAGTTAAAGATAATTTAAAATATAAAAAAATAAAAATCATATATACTTCTGCTTAATCTTACTAGAAAAATAAAATATTCTATAGGAATTCAAATACAAGAACAAGCAACCCTGCTTGGACTATCAATATTCTTTAGAGAAATTGAAATATTTTCAGAATTACCATCAGCATAATATACTAAATCTTACCTACAGATAATATTTCGTTTTAAGAATGAGTTGCTTGTCGAGCATTTGTCCGGCGAGCATTTGCCTTAGTATAAGCAAATAGTTGTCGAGCAAACGGTAGGCGAGCAAACAGTGGCGAGCAGGTGGGCAGTCACCGTTTACTGGAACTGGTTTTCAATTCCATTTTATACCTAAATGGTTCTTTAGATCGAATGATTTGTAACAGTTTTCTCTTAAATTTTTCCCTTTCTGGTCCTCTGTATTGGTTGACTAATGATAGAGTGCAGTCTCTTCCAAACAGGTCGATGGAAATTCGCGGGCTGCAACTTCACATAACAACTGTGGCTTATAGAGTAAATTACCTCACGTGAAAGGCTTCTAGTTCTAAACAAATTTTATTTACAATATTTGTTTATGTAAATTTTTAATAATTAAGTATTATTGTTACCTACCCGTAGGCTGTCAAAGTTGCTAGCATACTGCTAAGTATTTTAAGGAATGCGAAGGCTGCATAATTTTGAGGATACATTCAGAATTGCAAATCTGGATATGGATCTATTATAGATGCAATTATGATGTGGTTAAGTCGCTATAATGAAATGTAGAATATTCATAAACTTGGTGTACCAACAGTAGCGGTTGGGTTTTTAGTTCTATCTTAATTTTTGCTTTCTTTGTTTAACCATAAAAAAGTAGGACAGGGAGATAGAGAAGAGCCGGCGGAGTTGAAAAAACTGATGCATTAATAAGCGCGCTTGGTTTTCGTTTAATGTATATTCTGGTCGATAAACTCCTTGCTAATTTGCCAAGGTTAGTTTACATATGCAGTTATTAAAACATTTTTTAAATAAAAGATCTATCCTCTTATAACAAAAAATTTTACCCATTTTGGAAATTTTGAGCAGCATATACAGCTGAAGAGAATGCTTGATTAGCTGTATGCGTTTGGTTGTTCTTACTGTTATAATTCATAAATAAACTTCTTGGGTTTTCATTCAATATCGTTTGACTCTTTTTTTGAAAATATCATATTGGTGTTTGGATACTATTAGAACAATCATGAACATGATTTTTCTTATAGATGCAGTATTTAATTCTTGAATATTTAATTAACGATATTATTTACTAATTCAGCGATATAGCAGGTGTTTGTATATATTTTTTAATGATAAATTTGAAATAGAAAAGAGTTTCTGTACATAGAGTCGTGTTTATTATAAGATATTTGTTTTTCATGAACACAATGGTATACAGATTTCCAAATATATTATTTTATTTACATTTGCAGAATATCAGCGTTTGTAACATTTATATTACACTGTAGCACTGTAATAGCGGTATAAGTTGCAAATACTCTCGAAAATTTGAAATTTTCAGTGAGTAAAAATTATAGGTTATGTTTGCGTATGGTTGTGTAGCTGATGTCACACTCAGCTTGGTGTACCAACAGCAGCAGTTTGGTTTTTAGTTTTATCTTAATTTTTCACTGTAACTAGGACAGGAGATAGGGAGATAAGAGCCGACAGAGTTTGAAAAACTGACGCATTAACAAGCGCGTTTGGTCTTCGTTTAACAAATTAAATAAAATTATTTGAGGTTATGTTTATGCTTTGTTAGAACACTAAGCTGAAGAAAAGTTGCGTGACGCACTGTATTAGTAGGCACTGTGGGCGGGTAAATAGCAACGTAACCTCAATGTAACATTGGTGTATTAAAATTGTACCGGCTCATCGGTTTGATAATATGTTCAATAGGTTATAGTTGTCCTAACCAACTTAAGACGAGTTTGAGTGTTAGTTTCTTCTCTACAGCTATGTTATGTTAGGTTACGTTTTTATACATTATTAAAGCCATTTCGTGTTTCCAATTGTCCATATACAAGGTCGGACAAATATATAACGGGATTGATCAAATACAAAGCATGTGAGGCAGCCATGTGAAAATACCTCTAGCGTCCTTCGAAGTAATCTCCCTCGACTTCTACGCACCGTTGACATCGACGATACAAGTCGCGGGAAGCCTACTTAAACTTGTCGCGAGAAGTGCGTTCAGTTCGGCGGTAACATTCGGTTGAATGGCTTCCACGTCGTCAAAGCACCTTTCCTTGACGGTCAATTTCAGCTGAGGAAACAGCATGAAGTCCGTTGGAGACAGATCCGGCGAATAGGGAGGATATTCTAAGACTGGGACATTTCTTGTCGCCAAAAACGTCTTCACAATCAAGGCAGAATGCACAGGGGCATTGTCGTGTAAAAGGTGCCACTTGCCGGAAGCTGCGAAATGCGGTCGCACACGTCGAATGCGTTTTAGTAAACGCGTCATGACACCCTTGTAGTACAGGCTTGTGACGGTGATACCCGGTGGCACAAATCCTTTGTGAATGACGCCTTGACTGTCGAAGAAAGTGATCAACATGGTCTTGACTTTCGATTTTTGGAGACGGAATTTCTTTGGCCTGGGAGACGTCTTCGATCGCCATTCCATGCTTTGTCTCTTGCTTTCTGGATCGTACTGGAAGCACCACGACTCATCACCAGTAACAATTGAATCCAGAAAAGTTGGGTCACGGGAGGTGTCCACTCGAAGCGCTTCTTGCTCAACGGTCAACTTGTGCGAGACAAATTTGGCACAGACCTTCCTTTTCTTCAAATCCTTCTCCAAAATGGTTCTAATGGTTTCAGGGCTAATACTCAGCTCCTGCTCCATCATTCTCAGTGTCAGTCATTGATCAGCCGCCACAAGTTGTCGGACTTTTTCGATCGTTACGGTGTTTCTCGTTGTGATCGGACGACCCGGCTTCTGATCATCGTAAAGGTCCTGCCGACCTTCACGAAACCTGGAAAACCACTCGGAAACGCGAGTACGGGACATGGCCTCATCGCCGTACACAGTTTTCAGCATCTTGAATGTTTCCGTGGCCGTTTTCGCCAATTTGAAACAAAACTTAATGTTTGCTCTCTGCTCCATGTTTGACTTGTGTCACATGTAACAGCTGCACTAACTTGTTCATTCGCATGCACAGCCTACCACGCAAGTTCTGACAGGATGCCGTTTTAGCTATGTGTAGACGAAAGTTCCAGCTACAATTTGGATATGATTTGGAAACAGTCAGTTTCTTATAGCGTCCGCAGTACTGCCAATCCCGTTTCATATTTGTCCTACTTCGTACATAAGAAATATGTTTACTTAAGGATAATTATTTGTAAACTAGCTACTAAGTAGCTGTATTTGTTTATCATTTGAGTTAATCACCACATCTGCCGCTTATAGACTCCTTGATATTTATACAAATAATTAAAAAAAATGCATAGGCGTAATTGGCATTTATATACAAAATTATATTTAAATTTGTTGAAAATATCTATACGCAATATTCCCCAAAGCGCGAATTTATAAAAAACTGGCGTAATTCCCTAGAATATTATAACGTAACGCGATTAAACCTCATTAGATAAATTAAGGTTATAAGACCAAAATTCGCTTGATTGATGAATCTTCGTTAAAAGTCGAGCCGTCATTTATATGAAATTTCAGACGTTAAGAAAACGTTTTGTGTAATGAGCGGAATGCAATGAAAACATTGAGCTGACAGTTAATAACAGTCAGGGTTAATTGCGTACTTCAATTGCATAACGTTTCAATAAAATCGTAGCTAATTTTCTCCGTGAAAAATTGCGCAATGTAGTACGGAATTAGTTATGTTGCTCGCATGAATGGATGTCCATCAAGTTTGTGCTTTAGAATGCATGCAACATTTAGGGAAGTTCGTATATGGCCGGACCGCAATTTTTCACTGCCTGCCCAAGATTTTATCGTTATTAATCAGTATTCCATGTGCAAGGGTTTTTTGTGTTGTAAAAAATTCGTATGTTTATCGATTTCCGGCAACATTGCGCATGTTCCTTATAGTTGGGTAACAGGTTTAGGGCGCCCCAAAATATGTCCATTCGCAGCTTTCCTTTTCAAAAGTATTTATTCTAATAACCACCGTTTTTGAGATTTTCTTTTGAGAAATCAATTGTTAATTTCTGTACGGAAAAGAATTTTGTGCAGTTTGAACTTTTCTTTCGCATTTTTCTGTAAGGAATAAGAATTTCTGTTCGTATCCCGTAATTGAAGACACCTCGAGGGAAAAAAATCACACATAAAAGACCTTACATAACTTTTCAGCTTTACGGGTGGACAAAGCACTTAAATTATCATTTATCTTTTTTTCCTGTGCTTCTCAGGGTCTTCACTCATCTGGAAAAACTCAAACGCCTGAAAAATGTAGAAAGCTTATACTTCATCAAAAGGTCAAGGAATGTCCTGAGAAATCTGAATCGACTTTGAATTTAATTAAGTCCCGATGCCTTTACTGATGCTTTCTGCAGATACTTTTAAGTTACAAGGTGCGCTTGATTGGGCTGAAAACAATATTTGCAGGGAAAGCTTGTCAATACCTACTCACATTTCTGCGCTGATTAATTTTACTCAATACCAATAGTTTGGCGTCTAAGCCAATCGCGTAAGTTGGTTTGCGACAACTTAATTTGATTTCCACTGCGAATTTCCAGCAGAACAGGAGCTTCATGCACGAGTGGTCAAAATTGTTGCTGTAAAAGGGCAATTCGGAGAATTTTATTGTTCTTTCTGCTAATCACGATAGTTGTAATTACTGGTAGTAGTTATACATAATGTATGTGGCTGGATGATGGAAACGGTTTCCCTCGACATAAAACTTCATGTTATATCGATAAAGAAAATTAATGTCGTGCAACGTTGTGTTTTTCTATATTTACATATCTAAATTATTCCATTTGTTAAAAATAAATCTTGTATCTTAACCTTTCGGAAAATTACTAATATATATTCGGATCTATATTCATTAATTATAATTATTCACGTAAATATATGGCACAGTTTTATGTTGAGAGTGAAATTTTAATTGACTTTACCTAATACTCTTATTGTCAAGTATTTTGAATTTCGTTGCACTGATGTATCTTATTTAAGAGACTAAATCATGTGTCAGCATATGAATCATTTCGGAATGAATATGTCATTAAGCGATAATACTGAAAAATAGTATATTTCCGAAGGGATAATTCCCATAAGCCATAAAACAGATCTTTGTAGAAAGAACGAAAGCCTTTTGATGTGCACACATGCGGGATGAGATGCATACAACTCCTATGAATATGTTTGTAGCTATGTAAATGTGGGTTGCGAGTTTAGTGATTAATTGCATTGAAAGTGTGTTAAAGTCGGAACTTTGCTGAGCGAATGTTTAAATTACAGCATAAAGTTGTTCGTGTAATTACTCACTCTAATTGCAGGAATGACACAACTGACAAATTTGTTCAATTAAATTTATTAACTGGGATGGTTTCAAAGTTGGCTTAATTACTATTATTGTTTATTTTTGGTTCAGCAGATGCAAATCTAAAGTGTTGTACGATTTTCAGGAAATTCAAATCACAACCGGAATGAATGTGTAATATTTTCAGCTTTGCATATTCTGACGACTATATGTCAATTATAATTGCTAATTATATGTTTACAATGTGGATAATTTCAGAGTGTAATTTTTAGCAAAATTGGAAACCAGTTTCTTCATATTTAATTTTTACAATCATGGTGATACAATTACTACTTCCTGTATAAATTAATTGTAACTGTGTGCTTGTTAGTCTATACATACGAGGTGTGTTCAATTGAAACCCATGTTTGCTTTATAAAACATTTATTCACCAATGTGATTACAAATAATTACCGTCACAGTTAAG
The DNA here is from genome assembly GCA_014611495.1 of Limonius californicus. Lineage (NCBI taxonomy): Eukaryota > Metazoa > Arthropoda > Insecta > Coleoptera > Elateridae > Limonius > Limonius californicus. The sequence goes on along the minus strand of JABXWE010002051.1, from coordinate 24,647 downwards.
GCACTATCCTATTGTTTTACTAACCGACGTACACCCTGCTCATAGAATGCTTGTGGCTGCTGATTGAGGAAGTCTTCCACAGCTATCTGTACTTCTGCGTCAGACTCAAAGTGCCGACCTTTTAACGTCTTTTTCAGCGAGCCAAAAATATGGAAATCTCAAGGCAATAGATCCGGGCTATAGGGTGGATGCTCTAAAACCCTCCATATCTTTCGTTGAAGATTTTCTTTTACCACATTAGCAACATGGGGGCTATCATTGTCGTACAGCAAAATGACCCCACACGTAAGTTTTGTTGGACATTTCCGTCTTATTGCTTGATGAAGCATGTTCAAATTTTATTGTACAGATTTGCATTGACATTTACTCCAGATTCCTTAAACTCTATCAACAAGGGTCTTTCATGGTCGAAAAAAAAATGTTAACACCACCTTGCCTGCAGAAGGTGGTGCTTTAAACTACTTTGGTGGCGGTGGACTTGAATGTTTCCACTGCATCGACGATAACTTACTGGATGGTTCATAGTAATGGCACCAAGTTTTATTACCAGCAACTATTGGCAGAAAAAAGTCATCACCATTTTGTCTATAGTCTGTGACGTGTTGCAGAGATAAGGCCATTCGCAAGCATTTTTGCTCATTAGACAAGAGACGGGGAATCCATTGCGAACAAACTTTGTTGTAACCCAGATTACGAACAATACTATGGGCAGATCTTAAACTCGCACCAACAATTTTTGAAATTACTCTAATTGAAATTCGAAGATTTTTTCTAATGAGGCCTTCCACACATGCCCAATTGTTTTCTGTTAATGCAGTACACCGTGCACCTGGTCGCAGCTCATCCATAGTCCCCTCTTTTCCATTCTTAAATTTCAAAATTCAAAATCGAAGTTTTAAAAGTCAGCATCAAATTCAAACGCCAGTAACTTATTAATGTGTTTCTCACAAACACTACTAACATTAACAAACATCATTTGAATTATTGCATTTGTTTTCAAGGCTGAGTTGATCAAAGATGGGTTTCAGTTGAACAAGCCTCGTATATTAATTTTCTATTTATTCCCCCCACGTCAAGTTTTTCCTTACCTTAAAAAATTCACTAATAGATGTCAAACCTAAACATGTCTTAAACATGAAGTGCATATTCGCTGTGAAATAATTAAAAATAATGTAGTACATTATGGAGCTACATTTTGTATTAAATGGGGTGGTTTCCATGATCTCACTGCTATAATGGGATGGATATGTCATTGTTGTTTGATTGAGTGAGATTTAAGATGCGTCTCTTTGCATTCAGGTCATTTTTGGCCCATTGCAATCTGTGAAATTTGCCTATCTGGGGTAGTTTCAACCCCAGTAGTGATTTTTAACGTGTCCCTGTTAGAAATATCTCAAGGACCTCGACCGGATTCGAACCCTCCTCCCTTGGATCTATATGCAAGTGTGCTAACCACTACACCACTGTGGCTGGTATAGTAGGATAAAATACGGGGTTAGTTAATGAAACGGGAAATTTCAAAACTGCAGTATTTAAGTAAGTTTTTATCTTTAAATGGATATTTTTACAGTTTTCCGTCAAGTACGATATGCAATTCTTATTTTTTAAATTAACGATTGATAGGGGAGCACTATTTCGATCTCTGCACTCTTCTAGTCTGGACTGAAAATTTTGCCCGGTGCAACGCGTGCAACTAATTTTAGTTCAGCTACAGTTTGCGGTCGGTCAACATAAGCCTTGATCCCCAAAAAAGTCACATGCGTTCACATCAGGAGATTTAGCCGGCCACACAATATTCCTATTTTTGTATATGATACGGTTCGGAAACGGTTATCTTAAAGCAGCCATAAACGCAAGAGCAGTATGACTCATGGCCCCATCTTGCTTGAACCACTTAATTTTTGGAAGTTGAACCAATTCTTGCGCCAAAAATGTTGTGACCATATTTGTACTTGTAGCGTTTCCAAAATTTCCCGTTTCGGTGGCGCACGCATTACTTACACTGAATATGTTACAGTAATGAAAAATATTCGGTGTCCACCTATCAATTTTAAATAATAAAAATCTTACTTGATGAAAACTGTAAAAAGATTCATTTAAAGAAAAAACGTCTTCCAGTTTTAAAATGTCCCGCTTCACTGGCGACCCTGTGTATAATCTAATAGCCAAATAATGCTTATAACAACAGTATGAGCTTCTTGCAAGTAATAAACACTCAATCAGTAAATTTGACCAACATTTGGCCCATAAAACTACTCAACAGCGACAAATATCTACTAAAATTACAGGGTATTACAGACATCAGAACTATTGACTGCAGCAGTACTTTGTAATAACCTCAAAACTTGTGTAAATATTATATTTTATCATTCTATTTACTAAGGAACTTATGTAAAAATTATGTCATTGAGAATAATTTCGACCATCTAAAAAGCTAAATTCGGATCTTCCAGTAAAGAATAGGAGAAAACATTAAGAACAGTTCGACGAACGCCTAATTACAAAAATATATAGAATACTCCATTTTAAATAAAAAATAGTAACAAGGAAACCTTAAGTACCTATCCTACACTTCTGTGCTGTTTATCTATTATTTTCTAAAAGCAAATATCAAAGCAAACATTGAGCTTGACCAACGGGTTCAGCTACTTTATATTAGAAAGTATTGCAACGATGATAATGTTAATTGATTTCTCTATTAAGGCTATTGTTTTCTGAATTTTATACTCTTACGCAGAAATTTTGTATTCAGTTTCGCGGAAATCACAGCGTTACATTCGATTTTTTCTCCGTTCAACGGAGAATTTTTTGTCAAACCGGAAGTCGAAAGGAGGATAAGCGGCGACAGTATTGCAACAAAAAGAACTCCTGGCGTGTTGCGAAAAAAATGATTATATAAATGTTAGCTCGTGATTTCTTGCGAATGACACAAATTTTCAGTGTAACACCATACGTCCAAATATGTTGTAAGATTATGTTGTTTTCCCTCAACTATTGTGTAGTATAGTGTATTAATAGTGTATTCGGGAAGTGTTCAAGTTCCTGCAAAATCAAACTATAATGATTTTTTACTACTGTTTAGCTAGTTATGTGCTCCTTGCTTAAAATATTTTTCCTTATACATTATATATTTTGCCTACACTTTAATTTTAGCAGATAATTGTAGCTATTGCCAATATCATGATAATGTTATAGGTTGCAATTTTGCAGTTTTAAGTAACGCTCGCCGTTTCATCGTGGTTTTCAGTTTCATCCATGACTCTTACTATTTTTCTTTAATTTTCGTCATTATGTTAATTTCTTAATTCAATTGGCTTTAATATAGTTACTCCGAAGTACTACACTTTTCTTATAATTTCTAATTTATTAGAATAATTCTCGATTCTCATTTTGTACAAACACTTCCGTTAAAGCGGATCCTTCTTCATCCTCTTTGGATATTGAGCTGAAATTAAAGTGTTGACATTTGTCTTCGCTTGTGTTCCGAACGTTTGGGTGTTCGTTCAGTTTAAGTGAATACCCTAAAGTTTTTACGCCATTTAGTGAAACCATACCACACTCAGAACTATTTAGCTGCTGTATATGACATTCGTATAAAGTTATATTCTTCTCCTTGATTGCTCAAATCGATGCACAGTTGCAGACGCAACAATAGCGCCGTGTTTAAGGAAATAATTTTTAAAATTACTTAACATGCAAATAGTCTAGAAACATTATGCTTCAACTTCGTTTTACGGAATGAGGAATGTAATTTTCATGTATTTTCCGCAACGTAATAAAGTGTAGATAATTTTGCTTGTTGCAGTGCTGATTTACGTAATTGCTTTAGGACTTTCATATTACTGCAGTGGTTCTTAACTCTTTTTAGCTGATGGCTTCCATAGTATATATAATATGTAAAATTCAAGGTACGCTACTCTTGTATAAATTCGAATATCATATAGCGATGTTGACAAGTTCCCCAAAAAAAATCACTATATAGTAACTTGGCTATACCGAATACATGTTTAAATACGAAATTAATCTCATATATTTGATAGTCGGCAACATTTTCAGCTATATTTTACGATATTATATTTGTTTTCAGCCCGAATCAAGTTCCTCCTTCTGTTTCCATATCTTTCCGCTGTTTTTTACAATTACCGACACATTGCTGGCAGCAATCTCTAGACATCTTCCAACATCTTTAACTTATCTTCAGTAGTTACTCAAACATTTTCGTATTTCCATTTTTAAAGACTCGCTTAGTTCAACGCCAATATAGCAACTAACAAATGCATATGCAATGGTAGATGAACTGCACAATAAGAGACTAGAAAACCAAATATTATCCTATTGTATCGTGCAGAATCTTGTCCATTAGCTGTACGAAAGAACCAGAATCAAATGCGTAAACATTTTATAATCCGGTTACAAATTTAAATTTATGCTTGACTAGGAAGGTTTTTTTACGAAAAACACAAGTAAGAGATGGTATTTCATAATCCGCTCAAAATTTTACCAGTATACCTGAGTATGTCGTAAAAGTTTGAAAGAAAAATATCACAATATGGAGGCTTTACATCATAACATAGAAGCATTTTTACATGTAATTGAGTCTGAAGGTCAAGATCCTCGCAAGAAAATCATTATATAGAAAAAATCACTAAATAGGGGTTCACTATATGGGAGTTCGACTGTATTTATTTTTTTAAATACCTTCTACTATAAAACTTTTAGCAAAATAAATATAAACTTACTGATGGTAAAATTGTGCTTGGTGATTGTTCCATATTTCGTTTTATTTTTATTCTCAATCTACATCAGTTTCTTTCTTTTCTTGGTTTAATATTAACGAGCCCAGAGAATCCTGACGCATAGAAATAGAATGCGAAAAACAATTCTACGGATATTTGTTAAATTTTCCTCTTCTGTAAGACAAATTGTAATTATCGGTTTCATAGCGGAGAACTGCGGACGCCGGTCAAACGATATTCGTAGTGAAGGACAATCCGCCCTTGTTTGTACTCGGATGGGTGGACTAATATAGTGGCATATACAACCGGTCGTGTTTCGGAGGGCACCTAAAGCCGTCGGTCCGGGTTGTCATACCAACACCTTCTGCTCTTCTCTCTTCTCTTTTCGACGGGCTAGGTTAGCCTCCTGCCCGGCATACGTGCAAAGAGGGCCCACAGAACCCTTATATAGTAATTGTAGGTAATTAACAGATCATTATACAGAATAAGAAAACGTGCATTTTTACAGTAGAGTATTCCTTTCGAATTAGCACTTACAATAAATCAACCGGGGTTTCAAAATGTTTTACCCTTAATGTTTCTGCTGCAAGAATGAAATAAATAGTAACATGTGATTTCTTATTTAGTCATTGAATTCGATGCATATTTATAAAAAAACGATTAATTTTTTTTCTTAAAACGTCAAATTGTGACAAATCAATGTTCAATCACTACATTTTCTTTTTACAGCTTCTATAAACTTAGTATTTATATTACCTTGTTGTACTTTTCTCAATTCGAATGCTCAATCATGTCAGTTAAAAAATGACAATTAGGAATACACGTTTTTCATGGTCTATTACTGGGCGCCGGTCTCTTCTCTGCCACGTGCTTCTTCTTCTTAGCGCTAAGATGGAAGCACGGGGAACCTTCAACTTGAGGACGAATCTGAACGATAGAAATTTTAGGGAGGGTTTGCGGCAATAAGCTCCCTCCGTTGCCAACCGGATTGAGAAATTGTGTAGAATAGGTTGCAGCCAAGATTTTCATATGCTGCGTGGTAATGCTTGGGAATCGAATCTATGCCATAATCGACGTTTTATTCAAAAAGTGATTGGTCTGCCAACTGAGCTTACTAAGAGAGGTTACTAAGATGTCTCATATTATATAAATCGTCTTTGTAACGCATTTCAAATTATGTAAGTATTGCAACTGTAGTTTTTGTAAATCTTATCAAGTAGAAATTTAAAATACTCCAATATTTTAATATAATAAATAATATAAAATATAAAATTTTAATAAATATAAAAATATGTTAGATAGACATAAAAATAAAAATTTGTATTATATGCGACGATTTTTGTGGGCAGTATTCAAAATATTTCCAGCGAATAAAAATATTGTTATAAGGAGTAAGACGGGGAACGTAGCGTTCATTATTTCTTGAGATACTAACACAAACAATAAGTAATGTATTAAAGCTCGTATAGACAAGCAATTAATTTATCCACAATAATGTACTATTTAGAAATTATCAATTTGAGAAACTAGTTTTAGGGTTGTTTAATACGTCACAGACAGATTGCCTCAGCATATTGTTAAAGTTTCTTTAATTTGTATTCTCATACAAATTAGACACTTTTATGTTGTGAGGGTTTCACGCTGAAAGAACTACTTACTACTATTAAAATGAACTATTTACATATATAGTGTTTCATAAACTGTGTGATACATTTCCAATGTTCTGTTTAAGTCTATATTACAATCATTACTTTCACATTTTGTACAATGAACCATTCGCGACATTTAAAATCGTGTGTAAGTTTTGAAGTTCTTGTAGCGACTTTCCAATAGATTAGTTAAAAAAAATAATGCCCATTCATTTCATGCAGAGCGTCTGTTTGTTTTGTATAAAATGTCCGTTCATTTATTATAAAATGGTTAAAATACCGGCTGTATGGTATTCCTTCTCAAAATTGTCTGCATATTTCAGCTAGCGATTTCAGATAATTTATTCATTAATTTGTGTACGTAGAAATGGATATCAACTAGATAGCGCGTTCAAGACAATTATTACAATTATCATAATGTTATAATCTATATGTAGGATGTTTTTTGGATATGAGTAAATATTAGTAAATAAAATTAATAGTGAATATTTAAAATTAAAACGATGAAATCGTTTATAATCAGAAGTGGTTTTTAATAATAATATACTTTCATTGGCAACGACTATATCTTGTCAGATATTATACAGGTTTTCTTATGAAACAGAACTATAAGCTAAATGGGTAACCACCCACCACTGTTTGCTCGCTAACGTTTGCTCGCCACCGTTTGTTCGCTAAACGTTTGCTCGCGGGGCTTTGCTCAACAACTATTTACTTGCCATGCCAGTCGTTCGCCGAACAAATACTCGCCAAGCAATTTATTCTAAAAATAAAATATTATCTGTACGCATTTAGTGCTTTTGGTAATTCTCAGTGTTTTAAATTTTTCTAAAAAATGTTGATAGTCAAAGCCGGGTTTCAGGCTGTAATTTTTTTTGTTCCGTATAATATTACTAGAAGTCTACTTGCTTCCTATGTTGTTTAGATTTTTAAATTATTTTTTAATTATTAACTTCACAGAACATCACTAAAATTGTATTATTGACACAAAAACAGCACAAAAATTTTAATAAACGGTTATCTATTCAGACCGTTTCGTTGTAACGGATAATAATATTTGTCATGAGGCTTAATAACTAACTTATGTATAAAACCATGATTTTTAATAGTCAAAGTATTGATTCAACGTTTTTAAAGAATAAACATCGATTAAAATTTACAATTACTAAATTTAACGAAAATTTTCAGTATCTAAATTGCGTATTGCTAAATTACGCGTCCAGTTGTAAAATTTTTGAAACGTGTAGTTAATTTGATATTCTCTAAATTATAAAATACGACCAGCCGTTTTCACGATATTCACGAGTAGACCCTCACACGCGTAGATACACATTTTGAAAAACGACTTTAAACAATGTTATTCACCTATGGTATCTGAAAATAAAAGTAAAGGTAATTATGAATCAAAAGTTATGCTGAATGATTTTACAAACGAAGCTGCGTAAAATAAATACTAAATAGTTTTCCTGCGTTGATACAGCGAGCAAGTTGGCTGTCCAGCAAACGAATGGCGAGCAAGCGGTGGCGAGCAAACGATGGCGAGGAAATGGTGGCGAGTAAATGACCTACAATCGGCGAAATTAATGGAAAAATATATTTACCGGAATTTATTTCCCTTGAAAACTGGTTTTGAATGTAAACCCTAATGTACGCTATTATGAGCATCGTTTAGTCATAACGTAAGTAATGTTATAACGAGTTTAATACAAAACGATAACTTCTCTAATATTTTGTTTATTCATTTCTTCCAAACTACTATCTTCTCATAGTTACTGTTATCTTAACTGAATTGTGATTAGTATTTCTCCTAAACTATTTTCATTTTGTGAAGTAGAAGTTTTAGTGTTTTCGGAAGTCATGAAATAAGTATCGATTTACTTGTTTAGTTGCTTAGTGATGTTAATTCAGATTCCATGCATTTTACCTATAATTCAGTTTTGTGGAAAACTTCGCATAGTTAAAACATTAATTCTAAAAATGTATGCAAAATCTGGTAGCAGATCTCGCAAAAATACGTTGTTCAGTTATAAAATGAAACACGTACGGAAAATTTCAACCTCTTATTTTTGCAATTTTCCGAAACAGCGTAAAATAGAATGTAAAGCCAAAGAAAGCTTCTGAAAGCAGAGTTTTGCTTTTGGGAACAGGCGGCTTTTCTCTAAATTCTTGCTTTTCGTTTAGGCTGTTTCAGAGGGTTTTCGGAAATATTAATATAAATATAAAATTACGTGTGCATTATATATATATATATATATATATATATATATATATTATTGTATTTTGCGTACCAATCTAAATTAATGAGAAATTTCAATGGGTATGTGATGTTCCAGCTTCAATATTACGCTTTACGAAATTAGGAATCTTTAAAAAACACGTCCTTGCTTTAACGAACAACGAGTGACTAATTATATATGACTGTATTTTAATAAAAAATTAATTGTGCACCTGAAAATTACAGTTTCCTCTTCGTGAGAGTAGATAAGTATTTAGCTAGATGCGTTGCAGTTTCGTAAGCTTTTTGTTCTACACTTATTAAAACATCACGACCCTATGAGTTCGTTGATGTTCAAGGTTCACCGCTACAATGCACACGAACGTGAAAGCTCTGAAAAACGTGCAATGGCTTTTTGTTAATCTCATTTTTTACGTACAAGATTTCGCGTCAGATTTTGCTAAAAAGAAGCTTTATGTTCTTGTCATGTCCGCTTCTAAAAAATTGGCGTAAGGGTGTGTTGTATGTTTGAACGGATATGCCAGGAGTGTTATCCATGGCGGGTTGTTATAAAAGCTTTGGCAGGAAATGTCACGGCGGTTTTAGAATTCGTCTTAAACAAACAAGTTTATTAATTAGGCAGTGTTTATAAAGATCACGTCTTCTTGTTAATTTTACAGATAGGATTTATTCAATAGCGTTTTATCCCTTTTTGTTTGTAATTAATTTTAAACGTGTACGTTTTTCCCAGTTTCCACTTCATCTTTGTGCTAAATGAGAAGTTACATGTTCGCAGCTACTGTACTCCGAATGAGTTATTGATTCGTGTTTGCATAAGTTTTAACAGTTTCGCATTAGTCTTCCCGGTTTGAACTCCCTTAGATGAAATTGGGAAAATTTTAGGAAGATTGTTATGTTTAACGTTACAGAAAAGCGGATGAAATGTGTGTAGTCTATTGCATTAATACAGAATGACTTTCTTTAGTAGTTGTTTTTATCGACGTTAGAGAAAGTTTTATATGAAAACCCTTTTTATAGCGGCCCTTTCAAGTTATTTTAGACTGTCGATTTAGTTGTACATGAAATCCTTTCAAAATCAGGCTTTTCAATTCCATTTCCCGTTTAAATTGTTCCTAAGTGAATGTCTAAAAGTCAATGGTGATGCTTTATTTTTCCAAATTTTCGGTATTGTGCTTTCTGCTCTTATAAATTTCTTAGGATATCCACTGCTCGTTTTTCTTATTTATCTTACGGTTTGATCAAAACAATCTGAAATTGAGGGGAAAATTAACTTGTTATTTTAAATTCCTTTATACAGCTGAAAAATTGGTTCACATTAGTTCTGCGTAATGCAGTTTTTCGTGATCATTGGACAAAAGTAGATAATTTGTCCATAAATATAGTTTGTTCTCCTTCAGAAACAATAAACAGTACCAAATAGTTCTCATGGACGTAACTGAATTTCGTACTATTACGTGTTTCATTTTTATGGTGTGTAATAATTATGGAAATTCAGTTACCATACAATTTTACGTTTCCATTCCCTTAATTTCAGATACATGAAAAAGCTTTTAAAGTTTACTAAACATATGACCTGGTGCCTTAGAATGCTTTTATGGTTGTAACTTTTCGAATTCAGACTTAGCAGAAATTATGGTATTCGTCTACTCTAAATAAGAATTAACTAAACTGCGGAGAAGTAATAAAATTAATTTGTGAAATTTTAATTGAAAATTTTAGTTTAGTAAAAGTTTAGAACACTCGGATGCAGCATTTTGTCAATTGTATTTCACGAGCAACCTTTCTATACAAACCAGATAATCCACTTTCATAAATTTTATTAATTTCCCTGCTTGTGTCATTTTCTGTATCCTTTGTGGGATTTTATCTAATACCGCAACTTCGCATTATTTTATAGTTAAACGAATTTTTTGGGAAAGGTTAATCAAAGGCAGTTGTGTGCACAGCTGACGCTGGTCAATCCTGGATTATTCTACGATCGCCATATGCCCCATCTGGTTGCAAGGAAAATACAGTAAATTTAGGTAGTAATTTTGAAGCAAGGTTAGGTCCTGAAAAATACAATATTCTCCTATATAATTCATGATGTTAGTCAAGATTTCTAATTAAGATATAACCAAAGCCTCTCTGGTGAAACAGCTACAAGATATAGATTTGAAAATTGGAAGCCTTTGGAGTAAATAAAATAATCCTTTTGAGTCCGGCCACCATTAAACTTTTGTAAATTACAAATAAGAATATATTATTTGTAGTTAGAACGTTCTTGTATTTCTAGCTAGCGTAAATCTGCATAAAATACATAAGGCAATAATGCCGAAAAATTATATTCGTATAGAAGGAATGTGCAGGCGACATCTCCTGGTCACTCTACTGTCTTTTCTTCCAAAGTGTCCAAGGAAAGATTTGGCTTAAATAATCGCTCACGGTATTTCATTAAAGCAAGGCACCTATTTTCCTAAAAGTAGGATTTTTTGTTGATTTCAGTGGGTTAGTAGTATTTAGGAAGAGCTCCTTAATTCCAGGAACAAAATGTTTTTGCAGAAGTTGGAGGTCTCCTGCAGAAGCAAGTTTTCTTTCAGTCCGAATGAACTAACAATATTACTATCCAATATAACTTCCTTTCATAGTAGAGGAACTAATCATCTGGCAAAAACTAGTTGTTTTCGTTGCTTCATGGCATTGGATTCCCAGAATTTAGAAACACTTTCACAATTCCAGGAATAACATGATTTTACAGGAGCTACAGGTGTGAATTGCGATTCAATATATTTTCCTTCCATAGTAGAGAAGCCTCCCATCCTGCTAAGAAGAGGCGTTTTTTTGATTGATTGTAATGGGCTAACGGTATTTGGAAAGAAGTTTATAATTCCAGGAATATCATTTTCTTGCAGACGCTGACATTTTCTTGCAGATGTAATGTTCCCTTCAGTAAGAAGGAACTAACAAAATTTTGTACCAATGTATCTTTACTCCACAGTAGAAAATCCCATCTGCTTGCTAAAACTAGGTGTTTTCTTTGATTGGCTGCAATGGGTTAACAGTATTTGGAAAGAAGTTCATGATTCCATGAATATTATTTTCTAGCAAACGCTTGCAGTTTGTTGTAGATGTAAGATTCCCTTCATAGAAAGGAACCAATAATATTATATACTACAATGTATTTTCACTCCATAGTCGAAGATCTAAATACTAGATGTTTGTATTTGGAGAGAGTTTCATAACTGCAGCAATAACATTTTGCTGCAGAAGCGGTCGATCTCCCGCAGAAGTAAGATTCCTGTGAAATAGAATTTAATTATACTGCAATCAAATATATCTTCCTTCCATAGCAGAGGGAACATCTTGCTAAAACTGGATAATTCCAGGACCGCATTTTGCTGCTGAAACTGGAGATCTCTCACAGAAGTAAGTTTCTTTTCAATAAGAAGAAACTGGCAATATTGGGATCTAATATATTTCCCTTCCATAGTATAGAATTGCACTGTTCTGCTAAAACGAGATGTTTTAGTTGACTATTTACACTGGGTTAACAGAATTTAGAAACAGTTTCACAACTCGAGTAATAACATTTTCTTGCAAAAACAGGAGGAGGGACCATTAATATTTCTTACCAATGTGTCATTCTATAATAGAGAATGTTATCATTTTGCTAAAATAAGATGTTTTCGTTGATTGATTGTAGTGGGCTAACAGTATTTGGGAAAACTTTCATAATTTTGGGAATAATATTTCCTTGCTAAAGTGGGCAGGCTATAACGTTCCTTTAAAGAAAAAAGGACAGAATCAACAATATTGTTCAATTTCTGCTGTCGCTGTGTACGAATTTCTTCCATGGAATGTAGGTTGGTATCGGATTAGTACCTACGGTATTATTCCATTGACACAACGGTGCAATGAGAAAGAGAATACAATTGAATTGGAAAAATTTTCATTTTCCGCAATGCCTTTCGCGATCTATTTGCAAAACTGAAGCATTTTGTCGAAATCATCTTTCACGACTTCCTATAGTAAATGTGCTGTAAGGGCATAGAAGTTTGCTCTTTTGAAAATTACTTGAACTGAACACTACATGTGCAGTAATTTAAAGCAAGTGTAAGTACAGACGTTTCAGGTTGCTCAAAGGAATAATTTTTACAGATTTTTGTTTATCAGGTGTGGAACAATCACTACTACTCTTAATTTTGTAAAGTTTAACTTATATCTTATCTACTATTCGCTTCCTGCCATCACATAAAATCGCCATAAGAATTTCTAATAGTAGCGTTTCTGACAAGCTATTAATACTAAAAATTAAGCTTGGCTACACAATACAACAGTTGATATACAATTAAAATTAAAATTATGCTGTTTCGTTTTTGACATACTAATCTATTACTGGCTGCTTTTTGTTTGTTTTTGACGGCCTGTTAATGTAAAGGTTCGTGTATTTAAGGTACTATACATGGACCGGCATATAATACTTCGAACTTTCTAGAACTTCACTGCATTATTTTCTTATGCAATCCAATATATGTTTAAGATAGAACGATAATGAAAACTGCTTTCTAATACATAGCCCGTTTAAAAAATTTAAGATTGCGGCTACACTTAGAACTATGCGATATTTTTGCTACACCTACGTGTACTAAATAATTTTCCTTCTTAATTCTATATTTTAAACTATTTGCTCCATCTTTCACGGCAGCCATGTATATATAGTTGGAACATATTCATTACATTTATATTATTTACTTGCTTGCAATGCATTATAAATTTTCATGAATTTGTCTGTGCGGATATAGATGAAGAGGCCGTGGTTGCAATGCGGCATTTAATTAAAAAAATTATTATTAAAGAGCATGCTCATTACAAAAGTCGGAGAAGATTATCTTTAAAGCACGATTTTCATGAATCGTGACCCGTTGTGTATTTTAATAGCGGCATGCTATCCGACTCGTGACAAACTCGTATTTGATACTATTCGATAATTAAGTGATAACAGTGCGAGTATACCATCCCTAAATTTAAAATGTTCTGAGTTTAGTGTAGAAATTAAACTAATCTCTAGAATGCAGAAGAAATGTACTGTATTTTCTTGTATTAAAGTAGAATCCTTGCTGGTTCATCTAAAAATATGGTTGGAATTAAAACCAAATCTCTTTACAGTCATGAGCACATTCATAATTACAAATCTGCCTATTGAAGATTCTGTCATTATATTAACTGTAATGTGATTACGGTTTTATTTAGTGACTTGTTGGTACTTTATTAAATATGCAAATCATGCTAGAAGTTTCTTTAAATATTTCCTGGAGAATACCTAGTAACGAATTATAAAAGAGAAATCATTCAGTAGTTAAAGTAATTTTGTTGTTCCTCAGATTATGTTTAAAATTCTAATTTGATAAAAATTGTCGAATAGCTGTTTATACACGGTGTCCCATAAATTAAGATAGAACCCGTCGTAGCGTTGTTCAGCATTGCATACTGAAAACACCTAAAATATTTATTTTTCGCAGATTAGTTTTTTTACATGAGCTTCTTGAAATTTGTAATTCTAATGCTGCGTATCTTGAATGGAAAAGCTAGACCAATAGATATTATCGATGAAAGTATTTAGATAAGGCATCCAGGGAAATCCGAGCATGGCAATTTCTATTTAATTTCAAACTGTTATTCCGAATTTTACAATTGTCAAACACATGTTTCTGTTCTTTCTGTAAATTCCATTTCACTTGCATTAATGGAATACACATTTGATGAATACATTGATATGATTTAGATTCTTGGTTACATTGGTGGTAGTCGTTCTGCAACTGTAAGGCTATATGCGGAACACTATCCGAATAGAAGACATCCAAACCACACAGTTATTAAATGAACTGATCAACTACTAAGCGAGAGAGGAAGTTTTGGTCTAAATAGAGGAGGTGGTGATCGTCCGTGTATGATAAATAGTCCAATATTAAAGAAAATGTGTTAGATTTAATTGAATGGGAGGCTACGAGAAGCGGGCGTGGTAGTTCTCTAATTGCAGACATACCAAAGTCGACAGTACACAGAATATTACACGACAATGGCCTATGTTTTTTTTTGAAAAACGAAAGTGCAACCCTTATTACTAGAGGATTAATATTGCACGGGTTAGGTACTGTGAATGGCTATTAAATCAACATCAGGAAAATCCTAATTTTATTGGCAATATTTTGTGGCCAGTTGAAGCGAAATACTCATAATAATCGTATGTGGGCAGATGAGAGCCCTCACGCAACTCATGTTCGAAGTCATCTATATCGATACGATGAGTTAATGTTTGGGCAGGTATGGTAAATAATTATTTAGTTGGTGCTTCTGTTCTGTCAAATTGTCTTAATGCTGAAACTTTTCCTACATTTTCAAAGTGAAGATGTTCAAAAACTTTTGGAAAATGTTCCACTGATAATTAAACAAAATATGTGGTACCAATAAGATGGTGCTCCAGCCCATTATGGAATCATGGTTCGAAATTGGCTTCAAAATAATTTTTCAGATTGGTGGATTGGTGGTGGAAGTGCTATAGATTGGCCGAAAAGGTCACCTGATCTAATGCCCTTAAATTTTGTTTATGACGTTATCTGAAGGAGTTGGTGTATTTCCCACCGCTGAACAATGAGGACGATTACACATGTACCAACGAGTACAAAGTTCAATTGCACGAGGTGTGCAGAATGCCATAATGTTGGTGGTGGTAATTTTAAACAGTTTCATTAATTTACAGAAAATTTAAAATTTTTATTTATTTCAGGTCGTTCCTTTATTCTCTTTGTTCGTAAGTAATTTGTGTATAGGTACTGAAAATGCTTTACCTCATGGTGATGTGAAACTGAGTTGTTTAATAGCTGATGTGTTGTCAGAAGCGTCGACTGGCGTAGATAATAATAATAATAATGCATTAAATATTTTGTAATAGTTTTCCATAGTAACTGCAAAAATATTTTTCGTAGAGCCTACAACATGCATATTGCACAGTTGCTACGTTTTCACTTCTTTTCATGCTTCTTGAGAACAAACTAGTCTGCGAAAAATGAATATTTTAGCTGTGTTATATTTAGTATACACTGGGGAGCAGCGCTAAGAGGCATTTTATAGCGAGTTATGGGACACCCTGTATAATGTGTATTAACGTTGTCGCTAATATCAATGGTTTGCTTAAATACCTACTAGTAAGAATGAGTTTAGATCATAAATTTATTCACAATTCCTGCAAAAGCTACGTGATTATCTTATTTTGTAATTCAGAAATATTCTTCAAATCCTTATAAAATAATGAAAATTCCCTAACCAGTCATAACAAAAATTAACAAATTTTTGACTTCTACAGGGTTTTTAATTGACAGCTATTGGGGTTCCATTATGAATTGTGAAAATGTGTATCATCTTTACGATTTAACTCAAAAATATCGAACTGGCTAATTCATAAGTTAAATTAGTATCAGTTTCCGATAGTAAGGCATTTAAAATGATTTTGTGTCATGTATTTTTTCAAATTTAACTAATAAGTATGTTTGTGGTTTGTCCTAAATAATATAAGTTCCAATCTCATATGTCGCCGGAGAGGTAAATGGTTTTCTAAATATTTCTTGTTTTTTCAATGTTCTCCAAGGGAATGTATTCTACGTCGAACATTTTATTTTCGGTAGGATTGGGGACTGCATGCTCTTTTATGTACCATAAGGTTGTATACTTGCAATTTGCATAACTTCTGAGCGTTTGATATTCTTCTACATGTGAAACCACATGAATAAATTTTTGGCATATTGTTTATGTTACAAAGGCCATACCTAACTTTCGCGGAAAATGAATTTCAAGCCAGGCAATTTTACATACTAAAGCGGTAGGTATCCTATTTATTTTAATGCTGTTTACTTTGTGCCATTTGAGTAGTTGTTGAAAATTACATTACATTAATTTTCTGTGCGGCATTTTGTTTGCAGCAAGCTTTGCTGTTAAACTAGTTTCAAAGTACTGAGTGCAGTGCAAATTTGTCGAACTAAAGTGATCTTCTGATAGTTGTTCAATAAACAAGTGGAACTTCGAATAAGTAGTCAGTCAATGCGCCCCAGCGTACAATCAGGCTTAATGCACTGAACTTATTTATTTAGGCACTTTTGTTTAGGGATTAGTTGGAAGGAAATTTCCTTTATTTATTCCTATGAAAATTCAACAAATACAAGTTGCTTTTGTAGTGCAATAGGAACACTTACAATGATTAAACATAAATATAGAAAACTCACAATACTACTAGTCATTCATATTCTTAACTGCACATAATACGGATGAAACAGAACTCTTAAACGTTTGAGACAAAGAGAAATTCAGAGCTAGACTAAATAAAACGGATTAATGGAACTTTTAAATTTCTTTGTCTGCTTTAGAGTAGTGTAATGGCCACTTCAACCTTAATAACCCTCTAATGCCCTCTGCATTTAGGAAGAAGTCGGCACGATTTACTTTTCTTTCGGAAAATCGATTAGTAATTGGTAGGAAGCTTAGGGTGCGCAAATTATTTCTCAAAATTGACGTTAGCGGCTTTCATAACAATAAGTGTTTAAGCGCCACATATTTCCGCAAAGGTAGTTTTTCCTTATAAATTTCCACGTTATGCTTATAATAGTAACGAGATCGAATAAGCGTTGTTTGAAAATGGTTTTCATATATTATTTTCTAAATGACAGAACCAATCATAAAATGTTTCCGTATGCGTTTCCATGAAAACAACTAATTGACATTCCACTTACAAATATAGCCGTCAAGTGTCTGATAAATGTAAAAACTGTACACAATTTGAAAACAATGCAAATTTGATTCTCTGGAATACAGCCTGCTTATCCGATGTTTCATTAAAAACTCATATATGTACTTCTTGATTTTAGTAAAACAGTATTTTATATCATTTCCCGCTAGCCATTATTCTGAAATTTGATGATGCTATCAACTGTTGCAGTATTGGATAACACATATTACTAATCGTTTTCCTTTTATCAAAAATAATGCAGTTATATTGGGTAAAGCATCTATGACCGAAAGCTGAATATTTCCGATGGGCCAAAATAGAACTTCAATACTGCAACCCGTTACACACAGTTTCCCAACCTGGCTTTGGCTACCACGAAATGTAAATGCTTAAACGTTTTCTGATATTTCGACCTAACACTAAGGAGAAGCATGTTGCTGAAAAGAGCTCCCGTGTTCAGCAGTGGCATGCTGAAATTGCTAACGGACGCCAATCGTAACTGAAACAATCAGAAATAAATTTTAGGTAGTGCAATTAGTTGATTTGAATTGAAAGAGAAATAACCAAATACAAAGTGTATAATGTCTCCAAAAATAACGAATAAGCTTGATTTGGGTTACTTGGAATTGTTTAATGAACTATAGCAAAATATTTAAACCATGACAGGGGTTACATCTTGGAAATAATTTAAAATTAAGAAAATGAAACCTGGCAACATTGCTACAGATGGAAGCACGACTAAGATACATGTTACAACTTCCTACGGGTTATGATAGCTAAGGTCTTATGAATTGTTGAAATCAGTTTAAGGTTTACTCTACATTTTCTAGTAAATCCGTTATTGTAACGTTCAATATTGTACTATGCTACAAACACAAACCACTCCTTTATCAAAATGCATATAAACCGGAATTCGGACTATTATTTGAAGGGAACAAACTGTTACATGATACATCATCTATTGTAAATATGTAAATATATAACTTTGTAATAATATAATTAATTATCCGCCTAACAGAAATACGAAAACATTTAGTTTAAAGATAGTCTGCTACCGACGTAAAATTATTTAATAATATAAGATTAAAAAGCCACGATGCTATACTTTTTTCGCTTTCTTTATGTGTCTCGGTTAGTTTTGATTTATTTTTATGAGGTTGAAGATTCTGAACTTTTGCTGATATTTTGCGTTGACTTTAAAATTTCCTGAAAGCATCTTTGTCAGATGTATTAGTTTCTGAAGTTTATGATTCGTATTATTATTAGAGTATACAGATTATAAAATTTTAATTTAGAGCAAGTATATGCAACCCTTGGAACATTAATTTATAGTTAGATTCTGTTCCTTTGAAAAGGTTAGAACATTTTTTGCAATTGAAATTCTCTTATTTTAGTTTACTCTAGGGAATTGCATTATTGTTTCACTATTTTCCCTTTAATTGCATTGCTGTTCAGTACATATAAAAGAAAATGTTCATGTTTTGCTGGTTGGCTACTGTAATTGCACGATTTTCCGTTCCGCCTCATGGCTTCACTCCCCTCACGGTTCGTTGGTTCAAGTTTAACTCTTTCCAATTCTGCATACATGGTATTATTACTGTAATTAATACCGATTAACAAGAAATGGCTAAAGTAAAAATGCCATACAAATCAGATTGAAAACAGAAATCATTTGAATCAGTTTGCTAATGCAAGAATTATTGAACTGCCAGGCTGGATTGATTAAGTTTTTAAAATATTCTCCCTTATTTTCGAGAGTTTTACTTCAATTATTTATACAGTGCGGGAAGCGTCAATAATGTCTTGAGCTCCGTCTCGCAAATCAAGCAGATCATAGTCTGACAAGTTTCGCCCTGTAATAATCTTCAGAAGTTTGATAACGACAGATGATTTAGTAAACATTTAAACTCGACTTTTTTTACAACATTCATTACTACCTAACATAAAGAATATCGTTTACTGCGTGACAATAACCTCAACTATTTGTTATAGGAACGATTTTTAGTTCGTTTATCTGATTCGTAAATATTACAGTGGAAACGATAGCCGGTCATGAAAATTTACTGTGGGAGCGAAAAAATTAGTGTTTGTATGTTGGTCTTTCCATCTTTATCTTCGACGTCCGTCGTTTTGGCTTGTAATAATAATGGCGAGGCTTTACACCCCATGAAGGAGTTTGGCCTGTAAGGCGGAAGGTCAGAGCTCCCGTATCCTTGCTCTCACACCCACTTAGCGCGTGCCAAATCCATGACACGTGGTGATGCGGTGGGCATTACGCATAAAATATCCGCATCATTACCCC
The DNA here is from genome assembly GCA_014611495.1 of Limonius californicus. Lineage (NCBI taxonomy): Eukaryota > Metazoa > Arthropoda > Insecta > Coleoptera > Elateridae > Limonius > Limonius californicus. Next base: position 4,972 of record JABXWE010002051.1, on the reverse strand, counting down.
TCGTTCATTCGAACGCAGGCACCCAATTATTTAAAGCGACTGAGTACGTCGCCTGCCAGGCATCGGATTGGAAATTTGAACTCCCAACCTTCTGCTCTTGGCTTGTACCATTTCAATATTTTCTGCCATCTTGTCTACGTGTTCTCAACATTTACTCTTGTTGATTTCTGTTCCGTCTTTTAGGGTAAATATATCGAGTTCTTTTCTTATGTATGAATTTCGTTTTGGATATCTTAACGAGACTTCGTACCATCCCGGAAACCTGGTTTCAGTTGCTTCTATCCGTTTTGTCTGAACTTTTCCGTGTGCGACTTTCACACACATTTAATAAGTTCAAAGTCGAATAAATACACTCACTTCGTCTTTTTTCATGAATATCGTACAAATTATTTGAATAAAAATATACATATTAGGCACACAACGTATTCTGTTTCATAGTATTTCTCGTACATTTTCTGTACTACATGTTTGTAACTGCTTTTCCTCTAATATTTAATTAATATTTTCTTATTCTTGTTGTGGTAAATAGTTTTTCTGGAGTGTTTTGGAATGTAATAGTTTATTACTCTTTCTTTTGTGGTACATATAACGCTGAAAGTTGCTTTCATAACTGTTGCTGAAAATGAATTTCGTAACACAATGAAGCGATTGTTGACAATTATTATTTACCCCTCTTTAATGATGGTAGAGTGACTATCAATGCTGAAATCTAGTAAGCCTTGAAAATTACTTAAAAGCTTGAAACCATAATGTTTGTTGACCCATTGGAATGCGATTTCCATTAAAAGCGCTACAGATCGGGACAAATGTTTTCATCTTTTATACTGTTTATTTGCTATATTTTATCTTAAGAATTTGTATAATGTCGGTTTATATGAATATGTAGCCTTTAAATATACAGCGAGCAATAAATTAGAAATAAAATACTAGGTTCAACATTTATATATGAACTTCCAAATATAACCCCAAAAAGTGCTTTACTGTAGGAATTTTTACTTGCTTGTGCTGCTGCAGAGTGTAATAATTCTTCCCTAAACGAGTGTATGAATACATTTCAGCGTGTAAAAAAGCGCGGTAATTAGTTGAATATGCCGCCTGTATTTTCATTTTTTAATTTTTTATCTCGTATATCTTGGGCAAATTATGCGCGCGCGTTGCTGTTTATTGCCTGTGGGAACTGCGTCTAAATGATGTGGAATCTGAACGAAAAAACCTTTAAGCAATGCAAATTAGACTTCCGTGCTTTTCCTCTTCCACCTGTGTCACTGCCGATGCTTTATTGAAAACATTCTGCTGCGTGGACCATTACGCCATTCAAGGAAAAAGCTGCCGCCCGCAATTGCAGGGCTGGTTTTTTGTGGGCCCATCGGGAATGACAAGATTTCAATTACGACTACATGTAGTTCTCGATGCTGCAAGACTCTTAAGGACTGAAAAAAAACAGCAACAGACTCTCAAGGAGGTAAACTTTGCTGCTCCTCTAATTTGAACTCCACGAAAATGATCCTGAAAACTATTAAAGAAAATTGGTAGTTACAGTTTCCTTATTTCTCATGGCGTTATTGTGATGGAAATAATTTCACGAAAGCAATTTCTAAATAAAACAACTTTGAACAACAACACAAAGAAAAATGATTTTACAGTCTAAACAGCAAAAGCTGCTTTTTGCGTTGTTGTTTCTGTTTCGACCTTAGATCTTCTTTTAATTGTCCTCAGTTTCTTTATTCTGGACGTTTGTTTATTTGCGTAGCTGCTTTCATGAATTTTTCTTCAGGAGATGGATTTTAGATTAGGTAGAGAACATCAAGATATATCTAAACGTGTGCGATGTAGCAAATCGTAGGTTATGTTCTCTATTAGGAAAGTTCGGTAGAATTAAATCGAGCGGAATTTGAAACTTGAAATAGTGAATTGCTAAGGTAGCGAACCTGTAATAGCAAATTGACGTAATGAAGTATCATTACTTCCAGATGTTGGTTTTGTCAGTGCTAATAATGTAGAACTAAACCACTTTTCAATGTTTACTGAGTAATGGGTATGTGTTATGTTAGTCGATGAAAATCAATTTATTATATATAAAAATGATCAAGGATTGGTTCTAGATGAAACGGTTGTTTGGAAGAATCGTGATTTTAAAATTTAATTGTGACTATACATTTCGCGCAGGAACACTGCAGTTAAATTTCGCATTAAATTTTATGACTGTATAATATTTTTATGAATATATAAATTTTTTATGACTATTTAAAAATCAGCATACATTTTTAGACTAACATTTTTTAATCCGCCGTCAAGTTTTATGTAATTTCAGTTAGATGTCAATTGAAATAGAATAGGTTCGCTCGTATATTTAGAAAGGTTATAACATGAACAGTAAAGAAGAATAAACAAAAATAAAATTTTAGTTGTGTTGCAGAAGTAATACAAGAGCAATCCCCTACTTTAATACGATGGCTAGTCGGGGTTTGGACAATGTTGATGATGAATGTGACGAAAAACGCAATTTACTTTGTTTAAATCAGAAATGTTGCAGTGAAAACGGTAGTTTGAACATTTATTACGGGAGAGATACGCAATACTAAATGAAAAAAATACTTTCTATTCATTAATTGTTCTACAAATGAAATCCATGTTAACGCACCAACATGTCGTTGATAGTGGTTTTTCTACGTTTAAATGTTTAAAAATAACACTTACTTTCATGAATATCCTACAAATTATCTGAAGAAAATGTATCGGTTAAAGTGTGCATTAAGGAGAATTTAGGAGTGCTCACGTGCACAACTTGTTTTATTTCATAGGGTTTCTCGTAAAGATTTTTATATGTTTAAGAGTTAAAAAATCGCTATCGACAGTTTTCATGGGTGTTGTACATTCGTACACAGTATTCAAAATCAAAATGTTTTAATAAATTTGCACCATTTTTAACGCGTACAACCTGTTTCGCCTCTCAATGTTACCCATAAAGATTTTTATACGTATAAGAGTTAAAAACACGCTCGGTGGACGGTTTTCTAGGTATCGTACAAATTATTGTTAATAAAAATGTGTTTAAAAAATAGTTAATAATGTAACAATGTTAACAGGCACGACCTGTTCTGCTTCATAGTGTTTCTCATGCAAATTTTTATACGTTTAAGAGTTAAAAAACTGCTCTAATTATGGACTATAAGGGACCTCGGTGGAGCAGTGAGAATCCGCATTGCCACTCGAAGTCACAGGGAAATGCGGTCGATCGACCGCGTGTTCGAACCCCGGCTGAGGCAACCGTATTTCACTTAGTTAAGTTTAGGATGCATGTTGCACGAATTGACAGTTTGTAACTGACGCCCGCACTTCTTGAAGAAATGCGAAAGTATTAATGAATGGAAAAACGAATTATGGACTAGGTATTATTCCTCATAAAAATTTCATAAAAAATTACTAATAAGGTAGCAGTGTTAACGCACATCCTGTTATGTTAGACAGTGTTTTTCGTAAAGATTGTGTATGTTTAAGAGCCGAACAACCATGGGTACCGTAGAAATAATTTTTAATAATAATGTACAGTTGCTTTTATATAAGGAGAATACTAACTAACTAAATAGGGGTAATGCAGATACCTTATTACTATGACAATATTCAGTGCATCACGCAAATTTATTTTCGCTAAGCAGAAGGTTATGCACACGATTTTCAAAATTACTTTGTACAACTTTAAAATTCGTACGGGTGCATTCAATTCATTCTCAGTTAGTGAATGTAAGAATCTTCGCTCTTTTTTAAATTATATTTTATTAAAAATTATGTACATAAATATTATAATTGCTCACTTAACCTTTTGCTGACATGGTAATAAGGTATCTAAATTACCCATATTTAGTTGTTAGAAATTCTCGGTATGTGAAGACAACTATAGGTACTTATTAAATTGTTGACGCTGTAACAATGTTAATAGACACACTTCTTCTGATTGATAGTGCTTTGCGTAATGATTTTTATGTGTATACGACACTCATCACGGTTGTAGGTTAGTGCCTAGTTTCATTTACATTATAGTAATAAGTGTACCAAGGATGTCTCAAGTGGGACAATCGGATACTGTTTTCTACAGTATCTTGTATAATGTTTTTGAGTAAATAATCTTATCTGGTATCCAAAATTTCCGAAATAGGGACTCTTGTTAAAGGTCAAAAACCAAACTGTTTTCAAGATAATTACATTTATATGAAAAATCGAATTAGCATAAAAATTACGAAACGTCGTACCATGTAGATTAAAAAAAAATAAAAATAAAAGAAGCTCATTTAAACATTTGTCCAACAAATGTTTTATGTAAACGTAACTTTTCTTATCATCACTAAATGGGTTGTAACTTGTAAACTAAGCGTTTCCGACAAATGTTTATATACAGTAGAGTCTTGCTAATCCGGACTTGATGGGACCGGACCCTGTCCGGATCACCGAAAGTCCGGACTAAACGAAATCATCTTCAAAATGTCTCTAAAACAAGTTTTAGATGGGTAAAATTATTGACATCTATGTTTTTATTATGAAAGTGACTTTTTCAGTCTCAGTACTACAACGTAGGCCTTTTTAACCTACGAATTGATGTAGGATCGAAATCAAAACATTTGATTGATTAGTTTATTGATTGTACGGTACTAAAGAAAACTAGAGTACATACATATCTATAAATAGCCAACTGAGGACATTTTTGTACTGACGCGTTTCACAATGTTAATGTGGGCGAAATGTATACAGTATAGTAGCCCTAGTTAGTTTATAAGTTGTAAAAACGGAATATAACTACAGTTTAAAGTACAGTAGTTTTAAATTTGACGACAATTAGCGGGACTCGGATTTGCGAGATTCTACTGTAGTACGAAGTTTCGAAATTTTCATGGTAACTCGATTTTTCATAAAAGTTTAAATATTTCGAAAACGGTTCTGTTATCGACATTTAACGCCAGTACCTTTTTTTTTGGGTATT